>ML788076.1:75349-110505 GCA_009831015.1 Picea engelmannii
TATAACCTAACAAGAACATAATACAATACAAGGAGTTTTCATAAAATTCCTCTCAAAATTAGTGATGGCTTTGTATTAGGTGGTAGGACATGTATCACATAGATACTCAAGGGTGAGATAATTCAATTTTAATCATGTTTTATGATAATAATTGTTTCAATTTTAACTATAAATATTTTTTCTAACTTATTTAATTAATACATTTAAAAAATATATATTTATTTAATTATAAAAATGATAATTTGTGTTTAAATATATTAAAAATGATCATGATATTGATAAGATGAGAAACAATCATAAGTACAAACATTCAACCTTTGGTGGTAGGGGTTGAAGGTGCACTCTTGTTCACATAATTGTACACATTGACCCCTCCAACAAGTGTATGTATTCAATTGAGTGGGTGGTGGAGGATGAAGCTTTGTGCTTACATAGAATTACCAAAAACATTAAACCTATAAACATTTTCACATAGTGCAATTGCACATCTTCTTCCCGCATCAAGTTCACACCTTCAAATGGATTAGGTAGTGGGGGAGTAACAGTGTGTAATTATACTTATTAAAAATATTAGATATATAAAAAATTTCACATAGCTTTAACTTTCTTTCTTTAACATTGTGATAAGTTATAATAGTGTATATGATTCAAAGATTGTAACATAAGTATTACTTTCAACCTTAAAAAAAGTTATTATATATATATAGAAGTGGATTACAATAAGTTAAATTTTAGTTAAGGCTTATAGTTCTTTCAAATTAAATAATATTTTTTTTATATGGAAAACTTTGTGGAATTTCTTCTCTTTCTTGAAATATGAGGATAAAGGTTGGTTGAATTACTAACCATAATAGTGGTTGGTAACCCAATGATACTTAATTGGAATCAAATCTTAGAAAAATTAGAACCAGAAATCTCATAGTGACTTTGCATTGAAATAGCTTGTTTGAATTGATGGAGCTAACTCACTAGGACATATATAAATAGTTTGTTTGAACTAATGGAGCTAACAATATATATATATATATATATATATATATATATATATATGGAAACCTCATGCGATCCCTTCTCTTCCCCAAAATATCCAAATGAAGGGTGCCACCGACCATAATAACAATTGGTAACCCCAAGGTATTCAGCCAAATTTGAACATGTGATCTATGATCTCCCCATCAACAACATGCATGGGGAAGATAGTTCACATGATATATATATATAAAGTTAACCCAAAGAGCTATTGTTAATGTTTTTGGGAATTTGGCTAGTTTTGCACTAGAAGGTGCTTGATTTGAATCCCCCTAGGTGAGGTGCACCAGTTTACATTGATATTTTTACTAGGGATTCCATAACAAATGTGGGGAAGCATCCCTTGGTTTTCCCTATGATGTTTTCCTATTTGTGTGTGTGTATTCAAAGAAAATGTTTTAGGGAAACTCTCAAGAAATTCCCTACATTTCACCAATGGTATCTTGTGAAAACCTATCAGTGTTGATCATGACACTTGTTCAAGTAGGGACATTAATCGAGGCATTCAACATAGGTAATTTCCCTAGGAAATTAACCCAACACCTCTTACATGAAGATAAAAAGTACTCAACAACTCAAGCTATCCCATTGACATGTATGTATGTATGTATATTCCAAGAAAAAACTTATAGGGAAATCCAAGGAATGATTCCCTAAATTCATGGATGGTATCCCTAGTAAAGTAGTGTAACATCCTGCTCTGGCGCACTGAGAAAACTTATTTTTTGAGGACACTTGCTCGCAAGTGATCCGGTCTATTTTGATATTAAAACATTTGTCCTTGATTATGATGCGTTATGATAGAAGACATGATGTTTACTGCATTGACATAGACAGGTGCTATTGACTTGGTTTTACTGAGTGTGCAGGGTTTTGGACCTTGAGGATGCAGAGGCATCGACAAAGCCCTTGGACTCCGGATCGAGTTAGGGAGTGTGCTATTGGGGTTTGATTGTTTTACTATGATTTTAGTACGTTTGATTAGACGATATAATGTGGACATGTTCTGACATGATTGTTGATGATGCAGGCTGACGATAACTTGCCGACCAGACTCACATATGGATTAAAGGGGCCACACACGATTACCAGAGAGGTTGAGGGAGAGGTGTGGACAACAACCCTTCCACAACCTACTAGCACTCCCGCCGTGGCTCGAACTGTAGGTTAACGATTACCTAGTTCGAGAGGATCATGATGCCGTGAGGGTAGACTGTGATAGTCACTCACAATGATTCTAAGGGGCGCACAATAAGGCGGGGGCCTTATTCCTTAGAAGCCCTTAGTCTCCCACAAGTTCACCTGGCGGAGTGTTGACTCCAGGGGTTATTGATTTCTACCAATCAGTCAAGAGGCGAGTGGCACCCTTGGAGCACGTGGTGCATCTTGAAGGGCACGTCACGCAAAAGAAACACAAGAGGCGAGTGGCACCCTTGGAGCACGTGGTGCATCCTGAAGGGCACGTTGCGCAAAAGAAACACTAGAGGTGAGTGGCACCCTTGGAGCACGTAGTGCGTCCTGAAGGGCATGTCGCGATGATGGGGATAAAGGAACAAACCTAGACAACCCTAAGAAAATTAACACGTTAAGAATTAAAAAAAAAACAAATTCCCTAAATAAATGTCACCCAGTTCAGAATCTAAGTTCTAAGTCTAAAACTTCTCTAGGGGTAAAAGTTTGTCTACCCTTAAGAAAAATACCTTCTAAAAATAAAATAATAAATTTTAAACTAAAAACCACTTAAGTAATAGTTGTGGACTTCATAAATTTTTGGGTAAAATGAAGAGAGTAAGAACTTAAATAAAATCTGTGGATATCAAAGGTAAAGAAGAAATAAATTATTTAACTTGTGAAAGTGTAAAAAGATATTAAATTAATAATAAAAGGAAAAGAGTAAATAACACAATTGCAATTTTGGCTCTAATTAAAAGGGGAAATAAGGGAATAATAAAAATTAGGAAACTAAGGAATGGAGGAAACATAATACGGGAAAGAGGGGAACTTATGGTAAGAAGTGAGGTCAACATAGTAATGAATCTACAATTAAGAACCTTCTAAATTGAACTAAATTAGTAACTTCATTTTAGGGAAAGTATTTAAACCTACAAGGGAATTTAGGAACACCTAGGAGTAAATTTAGGAGCAACTCTAGGTGGGTGAGGGATATGAAACAATTATTAATTTAAAGAAAATATTTATTGGAGGAAAGTGGGGGATGGATGCCACTTGTACGAAGGAGATTTTTGAAAGATTTTTATTAAAACTTAAAAATTTAATGAGATTAGGGAAAGAATGGAAGTTCTAAAATTCTATAAAAGAGAGAGAGGAGAAGGAGGATGAGGATCGGCTATTAGCATAACGTTACACTGTCGGATTTGTGACTTGAATGATTACTTGTGGCGAGTTAGGATTTCCCAGCTTGGATAGGAGTGGTAGCTCAGCCTTGCGAGGCGAGCTGGGAGCTAGACGTACCATCTGGATAGTGTGTGGCCCCTTTGCGGCTCGGGGGATAAGGGGGAAGCAGAGTACCCCTAACGATTGGCTGGGAGGTACCGGTGAGGTCTCGATGGTCGACAAGAGGGAGCGGATCAGAGTGCGCGGATGACACTCGGAGCAAGCGAACAGACAATGGTACACATTTCGGTTGAATGGTAAAATGTTGTAGGATGTATGATTAGATCCAAATATGTTTTAAGTAGGTAAGATAATCATCTAGTTTCACGACTCCATTTTTAAATTACCTTGAGATTTTGAATGATGGTGAAGTTCCTTATTTCTGCGTTTTATAATCACGGGTTAAGTTATCTCCGTGTTTTATTTACTGCTGGATGAACTCACATTGTGTTTCATTACCTCCCTCGCAACTTATCTCTACGATTGTTTTTAATGGCCTTTTCTCTGAGTATTTTATCTCTGCTCGGTATTATTTGACATTTTTTTTATCTTGGGCCTTTGCCCACTCGATTGATCGCTGCAAACTTTCAAGTCTACAGTTGTGATGGAATCCCTCCTTGTCTGCGTTGATTTTGGGGGCCGTGCTTTTTCTCTGCCTGAATTTTTCAACCAACTAAAGAGGATTAATTTATCTCTGTGTTTAGAATGGTACTGGTTTGGGTATTGAACTTCACACTGTGTATGCCATCTCCTTTACCTTGGGTTTGGATATTAACTTGTCCCTTGTAAAGTTTACACTTATTCCTACCCTTGTCAAAGATGGTCGCACAATGCTCCCCCCACAGCCATTCGAACCCTTAGCTAATAGCGAATTACCCCTTTTATTTTATTATTTATTTCTACATCTCCTTGCCCTGACTGTTTGCATTTTGCCTTGCTTCCGTAATACTCCTCAACCGAACTTCATGCCTGTGCGTCTAGCTATTTGGGTGGAACACGATGCTCAGGTGCGTTGGTCTCTGTGTTTTGATGTTACATATCTCTGTAATCGTGTTTGTGTTCTCTGTGAACTGGGGAAGGAATACCCACGCATTTTTCAACCACTCCAATCTCTGCGTTTTTTTTTTATGTTACATATCCCTGCATTTGTGTTTGTGGTTCTTTGCAACTTTATTGATTTTTCACTGGAAATTTTTTGGGGGCGAGTTACCTTTGGCTATTGCACTCTTAGACAGAGTTTTGGCTTCCTGGACCATGGCTTTCTCCCCCTTGTTGTTACGATTTTTGGTTACAACCCAGAGCCCTTCTTTTGTTAAATGTCATTCGATTATTTTTAAAATGATAATCGTTTTTCTTTTTAGCCATCACTTTATCATTTGTTTTTGATGGATAGCATCCCGAGGGTTAATTGTTTCTTTATGGCGTAACTTAAGGATTTTTTATTTATTTAGTTGGTTATGGTTTAGCCTATCAACGTGCTTCCCACTGAAATTATTCCTGTACCTAACCGTTAAACCCGATACACCTGTGCGTTTGAATTTTTGGGACCCAACCCGTACTCATGTGCGTCTGGTTGTGCAATGTTGTTCCCCTTCACTTACAACACATTTTTCTTCCTTCTCTAAACAATGATAACAACCCTGGCGTGGGACAGTGAAACTATTTCGTTTGCCTTTACTCCTTCAGATGTTGACTTAACAAAATAGAAATAAAATTAAGAGTGAATCACTGTGCATTGATGACTGGAACCCAACATTGTGCATGCCAACGATTTAGTAGACCAACCATTCAACATGAAATTGTAGGATTTGAAGGTCATGCTCGAGTTGCTAAATTTTTGTAAATTGTATGGAGTGCAGAGATCTCCTTACAGTCACCCTAACACAGGCAACCATATCTGTTCCTAGATAGCAGTATGAAATGTTATGCCTTCAGCCTTAAAACTTCTTAATTTTATCCTTACTATTGGGCTTTTTCGGACAACATGTGTAATAGTCAACATGTTGCCTTAATGTTGCCGATCTGGTCAGTTGGCCATTGTAAACTAATATTTCTATTAATGTTGTATGTATGGATATAATGAAATTGGCATTATGTATACATTTTTTTAATCCTTTTTAGATAGTTCTCAATGTTCAATTAAATTAACATAGGTGACTTAATTGCATTTTAAATTTGTCAGATTTATACTAGTATAAAATTGCAATTGGTAACCATTGGAATTGACGTACCCTCAGATTGTAAACCCTTGATAGAAACCTTGATGAAGGTTTGTAAAGAGTGGAGATTTAGTAATCTTAAGATTTAGGTTAACAATAAATTGGGTGTTTATGTTGACGATTCCTTCTTTATTAGAATATTCACTTAAGGGTGTTTTTGAAGTTTCAAAAGGGAATGGTGACCTTAGTGATAGACTATTACAATGTAAGTTTGATGACACTTTGTATCTGGCATTAATGAACATACCTCTTATATCTATGTCAACATGTGACTTCTCATAATGGCTATTATGATTGATTTTATTAGTTTCATACAATGGATGTTGAATGTAAAAGTGTTGTTAAGTTCTTGTATTGCTTAAGAAGATGGAGTTTCTTTTATGGGTTCTCATAAGGAACATATAATTATAGCTTCTCTTCACACCCCCTAGAAGATTTCCTCAAAAGAAAGATATTTAGTTACGCTGCTTGAGATTGAAATGTATTACTGCTCTTGATTTATGAATCCCTTCAAGATGACTTTTTACTCTTTTACACTCATGGTTGACTTAGCATATTTAGATAGGTCTGCTTGTGTTAGGTGGGATGTAGACACCTCCATGTTCCTCAGAATAGTCGCTAGCCCTGAGACCTTAAATGGTTAAAATTGATGGGAACCTGGGCTTGAGCATTTCTTGTGTGTCTTGGAGGTCCTAACCATTGCAGGGTAGGATAGGTGGGTATTCAGTCTTTTATTTGGTTGGTTGATTGTTGTTCTTTACTAGCAGATGTTGATGTGTGTCTTAGATCTTTATGTTGATATCGCAGTTGCATGCGTCATGATGCGTCGTCATGTGGCGGTGCAGAGTATAATGCCTTGTTACCCTTGTACACACGCACACAAAAAATAAAAATAATTTTTCACTTGTTATAAGAGGTTTGTCGGCGTAATGGGGAGGTCATTACATATGGTATCAGAGCGAGGTTCAAGCCATGACTTGGGATCGCTACGACTTTCGTTGTTATAATTTGATTATACTATTGCTAATTGAGTTGACTTGTGTGCGTGCAGGTAATCATGGTTAGAGGACACCGCGGAGGCAGACGATGGGGTGCTAGGGGAGGAGGTGCGACGCCTCCAGTAGCATCCACACCTGAGGGGTCTAACCCCCAGGGAGATGAGCATGTTCTCGGACAGGAGAAGATAGTAGTTGGTGATGTTGTCGGGATGATGAGATATTTTTAGCACATGTCCGAGGCACTGATCAACCATTTGGACAGAGATGAGGCCAGGGCACCGACACCCGTTGAGGTTCCGCCACGTGCACCGACCGTTACTGGTAGCATTCACCGTGAACTCGAGAAGGTCAAGTTTCCTGAGTTCTTTGGTGCCCCGGATGATGCAGCCACTGAGGCATGGTTGGAGAACATGGGGATGTGCTTCACACTTCAAGATTATACCTCCAACATGAAGGTCTGCATGGAGGTCTTTCAATTGAAGGGGAGCACTCTTCTATGGTGGAAGACGCTCCTACCAAAACTGAACATGGTCGTTGAAGACGTGTCATGGGAACTGTTTGAGGAACGGTTCCGAGAGAGGTACCTTTCAAAGGAATTCATCGAGCGTAAGCTCAATGAGTTCAATGCCTTACGACAGGGAGGTCGTACAGTGCCTTAGTACGAGGCCTATTTTATGGAGCTGCTCTGGTATGCTCCACACCTTAACACTGAAAAACTTAAGGTCAACAGGTTCGTATTTGGCCTTAACGACAACCTGCGTGCAAAGGTTAGGATTTTTATGCCTCAAACCTTGCACGATGATATCCATAAGGCCCTCATAGCAGAGGAGGAGCTTATCAGTGGGGGTCAGACTAGGACTCCAACGAGACCAACAGGGTAGGTTTCATCTGGGACACAATAGCACCAGACACTAGTGAGACATACACTGGGATATCGTGTCTTCCAGAGGGGATCCACTTTCACTACACCCCAACAACCGACGCCTCAACAACGAACACCTTATTGGGGACCACATCATTAGCAACAACGTCACCTGCAGTAGTAGCAACTTAGGCATGTTTAGCAGAACAAACCAGGTTTCCAGGTCGGTAGGCTGTCATCTTCTACTTTGGGTACCAGGACTACGGGGCCGAAGAAGGGGTGTTGGACGTGTGGGGAGCTACACTACCAGCGCGACTGTCCTGTGGAGAGGACCAGAGCATCCTAATTAGTCGGACTCACTACCATGGGAGATATGGGCAAGGCCCATCGGATTCATGTAGCGGTTAATAATCGCCAGGTAGAGAACCAGTCGACTGTGCTCGATACGATAGGTACTGTCGCTGGCCAGACCCTTAGTATTTTGATAGATCCCGGTGCTACCGAGAGTTTCATTTCTGGTGCAACGCTAAAAAGGATTAAGGTAAAGGCAGTTGAACAGGACGAATTTAGATTCATAGAGATGGCTTCGGGAGCCAAACAGAAGGTTGGAGGAAAGGTTACGGGATGTGCCCTTAACTTGGGAGAGTTTGTCACGAGGACCAACCTGTATGTCACGATATTAGGATCTTATGATGTCGTGATTGGTATGGATTGGTTGGAATCGCATGAGGCGATACTCAACTGTAAGACGAAACGGTTGAGCTTGGTTGATGATGAAGGACAAAGACGTGTGATTGTAGGATAGAACCAGGGAGTTTCCCTGAGGTTCCTCTCTTCCTTACAGTTACAGAAGAGTATGCGCAAGGGGTGCAAGATTTATGCGATCCTTGTGTTAAACGAGAAGTGAGTAGCGGAAGGTCTAGAACACCTTCCGGTGGTGAGAGAGTTTGCAGACATATTTCCAGAGGAGTTACCTGGGATGCCACCAGAAAGGGAATTGGAGTTTACCATAGCCTAAAACCGGGGACTGAATCGATAGCAAGGACGCCTTATCGGATGTTGACCTGAGAGTTACAAGAGTTGAAAATGCAACTGAAGGAGTTGCTGGACCTAGGACTGATACGTCCTAGTGTGTCACCATGGGGTGCATCGGTTATTTTCATACGAAAGAAGGATAGATCATGGAGGCTTTGCATTGACTACCTTCAATTGAACAAGGCCATGATCAAGAATCAATATCCCTTGCTGAGAATTGATTATCTGTTCGATCAAATGAAGGGTGTGATGGTGTTCTCTAAGATCAATTTGCGATCAGGGTATCACCAGTTGCGGATCAAGGAGGATGACGTCCCTAAGATTGCCTTTAATACGAGGTTTGGACACTACAAGTTTACTGTTTTACCATTTGGACTGACAAACTCCCTAGGGGTATTTATGAGTTTGATGAACGAGGTGTTCCGCAAGTACTTGGACAAGTTCGTCCAAGTATTCATTGACGATATTTTGATCTACTCTTAGACGACGGAGGAGCATGACGAGCACTTGTGCTTGGTACTATAATGTCTGCGAGAGCAAAAATTGTATGGGAAGTTGTCCAAATGCTCTTTTTATCAATCGAGGATTAGCTACTTAGGGCATGTCATCTCTGACGAAGGTATCGCTGTGGATCCAGCCAAGGTCGAGGCTATTATAGAATGGCCTGTGCCGATGAATGTCACAGAAGTGTGTAGCTTTATGGGTTTAGTAGGATACTATCGATGGTTTGTCGAGGGATTTTAGAAGATAGCAAATCCGATCACGGAATTGCAGAAGAAACACAAGAAGTTTTTTTGGACCGAGAAATGTGCAGAAGCATTTCAGAGGCTTAAGGAGTTGTTGACGATAGTGCCAATACTAAAGGTCCCTGACATGGATGCAGACTTCTTGGTATGCATTGATGCATCCAAGGAAGGTTTAGGCGGAGTCTTGATGCAAGACAGACAAGTGATTGCTTACATTTCGAGGAAACTGAGAAAGCATGAGGAGAACTACGCGACACACGATTTGGAGTTATTAGCCATTGTATATTCCCTGAAGGTTTGGAGACACTACCTTGTTGGATGAAAATTTGAACTAAAGACCGATCATTATGGACTACAACACATTTTTACGCAAAGTGACCCGAACACGCGACAACGACGTTGGTCGGAATTTCTTAGCGAGTACGACTTTGAGATTACTTACATAAAGGGAATAGTGAACCGAGTGGTGGATGCTTTGAGTCGGAGACCACACATATTTTCGGTGTTGCCTCTTCAGATGAATCTACATGAGAAGATTCTCACTTTACAGTGTGACGATGACTGGTACAAAGAGGTTGAGTATTTTATCAGACAAAACACAATGATGGTACCACGATACGAGGGATTTTCATTTGATAGTGATGGTTTATTGAGGTTTAAAAGTCGGATTTACGTACCACCAAATGATGAGTTGAGGATGTTGATCCTGAGTGAGGCTCATAGAGCCGTTTACATGGCTCACCCGAGAGTCACAAAGATGAGGGCATACCTTAAACCCTTATTCTTCTGGAAGGGAACGAAGGCCGACATAGTCAACTATGTGGCTAGATGTCTAGAGTATCAGTAGGTAAAGGCTGAACATAGACACCCAACAAGATTACTTCAACCACATGCCATCCCAGAATCGAAATGGGAGGTTATTTCGATGGATTTTATTGTTGGATTGCCACTAACGGCAAGGAGACATGACTCTATTTTTTTAGTAGTAGACACTTTGACGAAGAGTGCTCACTTTATTCCTGTGTGTACGACGTATCAGGCACCTGACATAGCTAGAGTTTTCATCAGTGATATTGTGAGGCTGCATGGCGTGCCTAAGAGGATTATATCCGATCAAGGATCGGTGTTTACCAGACGATTTTGGATGAGTTTTCAAGAGGCCTTGGGAACCCAACTTAACTTTAGTACTGCGTATCACCCAGAGACTGAGGAACAGACCGAATGAATGAACCAAAACTTGGAGGACATGTTGCACATGTACGTGATGGACCAACAAAAGCGTTGGGAGGAATTCTTGCCACTAGTAGAGTTCACTTACAATAGCAGTTACCAGAGCACCATTAAGATGACACCTTTCGAGTTTCTTTACGAGCGACCGTGTCAGACGCCTTTGAGTTGAGATCAGCTTGAGGATAGGGTCTTGGTGGGACTAGAAGCGATCCAAGAAATGGAAGAGAAAATACAAACCATAAGACGAAGGATTAAAGAAGTGCAGGATTGAAAAAAGAGTTATGTCAATGCGCACCGAGTCGACTGTAGTTACGAGGTCGGCGACCGAGTCTTCTTGCGGGTTAAACCACATAAGAGTTCGATCAAGTTTGGAAAGGGAGCTAAACTCTCTCCTAGGTTCATGGGACCTTTCAAGATTGTGGAGAGAAAGGGGCCCGTGGCCTATCGACTAGCCTTGCCTAATTCCTTGAGGCGTATGCACGATGTTTTTCATGTATCTGTTTTGAGACATTATATTAGTGATCCAAAACATGTGATTGACATGAGTTCCTTGTAGGTACTGGACGAGGGAGCGCTCATGGTTGAGCCGGTATGCATCTTAGATCACCGTGTTCGACAGTTACGACGTCGAACGGTAGATCAGGTCAAGGTCCAGTAGGACATTTATAGTCTGCACTCGGCAACCTAGGAGGATGCATATGATATGCACCAACAGTTTCCATTTTTGTTTGATAGATATACATATGATACTATGATACACTTATTTCGGCATTTATACTATGAAACTTCGGGACGAATTTTAGACCAAGATGGGGTGTATGTAACATCCCGCTCTGGCACACTGAGAAAACTTATTTTTTGAGGACACTTGCTCGCAAGTGATCCGGTCTATTTTGATAATAAAACATTTGTCCTTGATTATGATGCGTTATGATATATGACATGATGTTTACTGCATTGACATAGACAGGTTCTATTGACTCGGTTTTACTGAGTGTGCAGAGTATTTTACCTTGTTGCCATAATACTCCTCAACTGAACTTCACGCCTGTGCGTCTCACTGTTTGGACGGAACACGATGCTCAGGTGCGTTGTTCTCTGCTTTTTGATGTTACATATCTCTGCAATCGTGTTTGTGTTCTCCGCGAACTGGGGAAGGAATACCCACATGTTTTTCAACCACTCCAATCTCTGCGTTTTTTTTATGTTACATATCCCTGCATTTGTGTTTGTGTTTCTCTGCAACTTTATTGAATTTTCACTGGAAAATTTTTAGGGGCGAGTTACCTTTGGCTATTGCACTGTCTAACAGAGTTTTGGCTTCCTGGACCGTGGATTTCTCCCCCTTGCTGTTACGATTTTTTGTTACAACCCATAGCCCTTCTTTTGTTAAATGTCATCCGATTATTTTTAAAATGATAATCATTTTTCTTTTCATCCATCACTTTATCATTTGTTTTTGATGGATAGCGTCCCAGGGGTTAATTGTTTCTTTATGGCGTAAGTTAAGGAAAATTGTTTTATTTAGTTGGTTATGGTTTAGTCTACCAGCATGCTTCCCACTGAAATTATTCATGTACCTAACTGTTAAAGCCGATACACCTGTGCATCTGAATTTTTGGGACCCAACCCGTACTCCTGTGCGTCCGGTTGTGCAGTGTTGTTCCCCTTCACTTACAACACATTTTTCTTCCTTCTCTAAACAATGCTAACAACCCTGGCGTGGGACAACGAAACTATTTCATTTTCCTTTACTCCTTCAGATGTTGACTCAACAAAACAGAAATGAAATTAAGAGTGAATCACTGTGAATTGATGATTGGAACCCAACATTGTGCATGCCAGTGATTTAGTAGACCAGCCATTCAACATGCAATTGTAGGATTTGAAGGTCATGCTTGAGTCGCTAAATTTTTGTAAATTTGATGGAGTGCAGAGATCTCCTTACGGTCGCCCTAACACAGGCAACCATATATGTTCCTGGATAGCAGTACAAAATGTTACGCCTTTAGCCTTAAAACTTCTTGATTTTATCCTTACTATTGGGCTTTTTCGGACAACATGTGTAATAGTTAGCATGTTGCCTTAACATTGCCATTCTGGTAAGTTGGCCATTGTAAACTAATATTGCTATTAGTGTTGTATGTATGGATATAATGAAATTGGCATTATGTATACATTTTGCTAATCCTTTTTAGATAGTTCTCAATGTTCAATTAAATTAACATAGGTGAATTAATTGCATTTTAAATTTGTCAGATTTATACTAGTATAAAATTGCAATTGGTAACCATTGGAATTGACGTACCCTCAGATTGTAAACCCTTGATAACAGCCTTGATGAAGGTTTGTAAAGAGTGGAGATTTAGTAATCTTAAGATTTAGGTTAACAATAAATTGGGTGTTTATGTTGATGATTCCTTCTTTATTAGAATACTCACTTAAGGGTGGTTTTGAAGTGTCAAAAGGGAATGGTGACCTTAGTGATAGACTATTACAATGTAAGTTTGATGACACTTTGTATCTGGCATTAATGAACATACCTCTTATATCTATGTCAACATGTGACTTCTCATAATGGCTATTATGATTGATTTTATTAGTTTCATACAATAGATGTTGAATGTAAAAGTGTTGTTAAGTTCTTGTATTGCTTAAGAAGATGGAGTTTCTTTTATGGGTTCTCATAAGGAACATATAATTATAGCTTCTCTTCACACCGCCTAGAAGATTTCCTTAAAAACAAGATATTTAGTTACGCTGCTTGAGATTGAAATGTATTACCACTCTTGATTTATGAATCCCTTCGAGATGACTTTTTACTCTTTTACACTCATGGTTGACTTAGCATATTTAGATAGGTCTACCTATGTCGGGCGGGATGTAGACACCTCCATGTTCCTCAGAACAGTCGCCAGCCCTGAGACCTTAAATGGTTAAAATCGATGGGAACCTAGGCTTGAGCATTGCTTATGTGTCTTGGAGGTCCTAACCATTGCAGGGTAGGACAGGCGGGTAGTCAGTCTTTTATTTGGTCGGTTGATTATTTTTCTTTACTAGCAGATGTTGATGTGCGTCTTAGATCTTTATGTTGATATCGCAGTTGCATGCGTCATGATGCGTCGTCATGTGGCGGCGCAACGTATAATGTCTTGTTACCCTTGTACACATGCATACACACACAAAAAGAAATTTGCACTTGTTACAAGAGGTTTGTCGGCATAACGAAGAGGTCGTTACAAGTAGTTGACTTATATAAGTGCACCTCACCAAAGGGATTTGAACCAAACCTACTAACATGGAACTAGTCAAATGCTCCACAACATTGATGAAAACCAATTTAACTAATCCCTTAGACATAAATACATACACACATACATGTATGTATGGATGGATGTACATGTGCAAAGAGAGAGAAAGAGAAAAAACATCATAAACAATTATTTTCTTTCACAGTAAAAATAAATGCATTTCTATCAACTTTCAACCATGACACTTAATTATATGTACATTATGAAGTCAAATAGCTCAAATAATTATCATACTAATGAAGCCAGAAAACACTATTATATTTACCTTTACTTTCCCTTTTTAATAACATTATTTACAAAATTAAATATATTATTATATTTGCATCAATATGAACTTTTACTTCATGTTGTCCATCCATAATTTGGAAGTATGACAAGATACATTCCATAAGTGTGCTAGAGTACCTACCACTTATTAAGAGGTGGGATAATGTTTGGCTTGACCTAACGCCATGAATATTTTATGGGACGAAGCATATCACATAACTTATTGAGAAGAGAACCCTAGTGGGAAATGTCACTACTCTCTCCTAACCAACCAATCAAACCCTTAGTAGTATTAATTTTTTTACCAAACTTTATATGCTATGGACATTTGATAGATAACTTTTAACTTTCTATATCAAATAGTTGTTGAAAAAATGACAAATTAAAAGAAGAGTCACCAATGAGAAGTGGAATGAGAGGCAGGTAAGCATGATCTATCCACACAATACCCACTAAAATATATTTCACTTATCCCAATGTGAAGTGGAAGAATCTCTAGATAGCTTTTATAGCATTAAATCATTATGAATGGATATAAATCGAATCCAATATCTACTTGAAATTTTCTAATCTTACACACCTACAACCGAAGAAAGAGATACAAATGGAATCCAATTATGTACTTGTAATTTCTATTCTTACACATCTATAAAGGAAGAGAGTACTCAAGTAAAAAAAAATCAAATGATTATTATTAATAGTTATGGGATATGTTAATTCAGTTGTAATAGTTATTATTATTATTATTGACACATATAAAGAGCATATCATTTGAAAATCATAAATAAATGTCAAATTATTAGTTTAATGAAACCATTTATATTTTTGAATATTATAATATATAAATTTATTTATTTATAATTTCTAAATATTTCTTCTTATCTATAAAATTAATAATTAATATTAATTCATATTAATATTATCATTTTATTTTGGAAAAACATATACATGAACTTCTTAATACTTCTTGATAAAAATGGATAAAAAAAAACAAAAACTATTAAAGTTACATATTGGAATATGTAGTTTCTAAATTAATACTAAAAAAATAAAATAAAAATTACATCATGCATGTTAAACATGTTATTTAGGGTAATATAATAATCATGACGGTTTCTCATTTTATATACATTAGTGATAATGAAAATATGAAAATACAACAATCCATTAATTTAAATGACAATTTAAAATACATTTAAAAAACATAATTTTTATTTATGATTTTTTTTACTATATAAAATTGTTTATAATAGTACTATATTATTTGTTATATTGATTTTTTTTTACTATATAAAATTGTTTATAATAGTACTATATTATTTGTTATATTATTTTTTCTTTGAAAATATAATATTCGTGTCCATTTACATATAGAAATGGAAGCCTAAATAATGGTATTTTTTCATAATACTTTATACTAATGTAGCAAAAAAAAATATGATTGTATATAAAGGACTTGTAAACTTAAAACAATTATATATATATATTATTAAAATTATTAAAATTAAAGATACTCATAAGCATTTAAAAAATATTCATTCAATATGGTTTTTTTAGATTCAATATGGTTTTTGTAGTTTGATTCATAAGTTTGTTAAGGGAATTCATAAACTAATGTATCCACATTGAAAATGCAAGTGCACTATGAAACAAAATATACTTTTGCATTATGGAAATTCATCATCCCACTCATAAACAATTAATTGCAAATAACATGTGTTGATTATATACACATATAAATATGAATACTTTTGAAATGATTTTTCATATTAATTCATTTAAGACTTATAAAGTATGGTTATAATATATTATTATAGGATCATAATTACATTGATTAGATATATTGATTAGATATGATATTTGGTCATGAAGATAAAATTAGATTTCATAAATTTTTAATTAAACAATATAGATCCTATTTTTCCCATACATGTTAAAATATGCCTTGTAAATCCATATGTATAATTGAGTCTTTTAGGTCCTTACTTAGTCCCTTTAGATACATACTTAATACCTACAAATATAATAAAATTTTGATTTCTAAATAAGTGATAAAATAACTCTGAATGTGTAACATGTTGGAGTTACTTCACACACATCTAGGATTTCTTTTTTCTAAGATTTTTTTGTATTTATTAGTTATAATTAGTCATTATCCAGTCTCCTATAATTTAGGGGAGAATATTCTATCTCGAGAATATTTTCTTTCAGTTGACACTTCAATTTGACTAGTTGAGTTGAGTTTAGATGCTGCATTGGTTTTGTCACCATGCAACATTGGGATCATCACCATGATAATTCGACCTTGCCTTGGTATCATCACCATAGTGGCACATTAGCCTTGATTCCTTGAGTTAAATCCTCACTACTCTCTGTTCAGTCAGTTAACTAAAGACTAGTTGACTAGTTAACTCAACTAGATGGAAGTTCACTCCGGTAACTGCCTGAGAGACCAGACTAGGTGGGAGTTCACTCCCGTAACTACTGGTGTGTGTCCAAATCACTCTAGACCACCACTATGGTTCATTGGTTCTCCTCCAGTGCACATTCATTGAGTTATACAAAGTATATCATGTGTAAATTATTTATTATTCATAACGGTTAATGATAATTTTTTCATTCTTTCTCTCCTTCTTCTTCTTTCTGCAATTCTCTCTGCAAATGTGTGTATCATTGTTTAGCTAGATCTATTATGTGCAGGTTCAACACATTTACATGGTATCAGAACTAACAGACTGCTAAGCAAAATTTACACCAATTTTTTTTGCAGGTACAAAAGATTGAAGACAACAAAAATATGGAATTCCAAAAACAATTCGTTCTTACACCTTACAATTATTTTGTATGGAAGGAGAAAATATCCACACATCTCCAAAACAGAGGGTTGTACAGGTTAACCTTGAATATAGATACAAAACTGACATCATCCATAGAAAAATCCAAGTACTTAAATCGCATGGATGAGGCACTCGGAACAATTTGCAGTCTTATTTCTCCTGATCTCCTTTTTCATATATCTTCCTGTAAGACTCCCAATGAAGCTTGGACCACCTTGGAAAGGATCTTTGGAAAACATGATGAGATGAGGGGACACATGATGGAGGTGGAGCTGCTCACATTAGATCCAAAAATCTTCGACAATATCCAAGATTTCTTTACAAAATTCAAGGATTTACTGTCGCAACTCAAATCTTGTAGGGTTGATAAATCGAAGGAGGAGAAACAAATGGTTCTCACCATTCTATTCAAGATTGGTCTTGAATTACCTGTATTCATATCTACATTCCATACTATCAGATTCGCCTCTGGAGCTACTTGGAAGATGACTTCTCTTGAGGACTTTATCGAATCCCTGACACAAGAGAAAACCAAGCTGATCAACATGGGCACAATCAAAGGCCCAAGGGCACATGCACTCACTGTGCATGGTGGCAGCTAAAAATATCATAAATCTAAAGATAAAGATAAACAAAAATCTCATGCACATACAAAGAAGGAAGGGTACACAAAACCCTTCACTGATGCCTTAGGATCCAAAGAGGAAAATGGAAGAAAAGGGGAGAAATGCACGTACTGTCACAAAGGATTTCATCCAGAATCCACATTCATGCAAAAAAAATAGATCTTATGTCTCAAATACTTCAGCAAAACAACCTTGTAGATCACATCCCCAAGGGTGAAAAGAAGAAGAAGGTAGAAGATCCGAATTCCAAGAAAGGCAATTCTAGCCATGCCTTGATTGCAATCAACTCCTCTCTCGATGCTTGGATCATAGATTCAGGAGCATAAAATCACATGGATGCCTCATAAGGAGTCTATTCTTCATTGGATGAATGCAAAGGTCCTCCTATTATGATGGGGGAAAACTCTTATGTCAAAGTCATTGACAAAGGAAGGATTGAACTCACCAATGGAAGCTTCGAGAATGTGCTGCACATTCCCAAACTTTCTGTCAACCTTCTCTCGATGTATTCGATGAAAAATTCCGGCACCGGAAAGAAATTCATCTTCACATCAAATTCCGTTGACATCTACCACATGCAAACCAACTCCAGGGTTTTTATCGGTGAGGTAAATCATCAGTCTAGATTGTATACATTTTATGAATTCATTGAACCTGATTCTGCTTTACTGCTTACTCATGCTGATGAAAGTAGTAGGATATGGCATGAAAGGTTTGGGCATTTTGATTTAGATACATGCAACAACTTAGTAAGAACATATTGGTTGATGGTCTACCAGACATCCATTTCTCCAAGGGAGTATGTGAGGGATGTGTTCTCGAAAAACACCGTCAAGAGAAATTTGACAAAGAAAAGTCTTAACAAGTTTCCACACCTTTAGATCTGATCCATAGTGACCTTACGGGTCCTTTTCCGCATTTATCCATTAGCAAAGCGAGATTTTTTATCATTTTTGTTGATGATTTCTCATGTTTTACTTGGATCTACTTTCTCAGGCAAAAATCCAAGGTCTTTCAACACCTCAAAGATTTCAAAGCCTTGGTTGAGACACATTCCGGAAAGAAGATCAAAGTCCTCTAAACTGATAACTGGGGAGAGTATGTAAATCATGAGATCCATAATCTTTTCCATGAGGCAAAGATTCAATTGCAGCACACAATTCCCTATACTCTGCAACAAAACAAAGTTGCTGAGCAGAAAAACATATCTCTAAAGGAGATGGCATCTTGCATGCAAAGTCAATACCATAGAGACTATGGGCTGAAGCACTTAATTGTGAAAAATAAATCCAAAATAGATCTCCCCATAGTTATGTGAAGGATAAGACCCCCTACGAGGCTTGGAGCAGCCTCAAACCAGAAGTGACCCACTTTCACATTTTTTGTTCACGTGCATGGGCCTAGATTCCATCTGAAAAGAGGAAGGCACTTGATCCATAGATCACTGAGTGCATTTTTGTTGGATACCCCAATGGTGTGAAGGGATATCAACTTATTGAACTTTAATCGAATCGACTCATCATTGAACTAAGTGTCCAATTCGAGGAAAGTGTCTCACATGCACCTCAACAACCGCATGCAAACACCTTCATTCTTCCACCTATTCGAGATGATGAGCATGCACATGCCAAATCTTCTTCAGATGAGAGTTCTGATTCAGAGGACTCAGATGATTTAGATTCAGAGTTAGTACAGTCGGATGCAGAGTCAGAGCATCCATATGCAGTTGCAGAGCCAAAGAAGAGGCCCAAGTGGGCACAGACTACTCTTCATGATGCATGGGATCTCGTTACTGATTCAAACAATACTAGGATGACTCGATATGATTTTGAGGAGCCTCCTGTTGCACTCACTACCACTGAAACATTGCCCTATAGGTATCTTTTCTTGGTTTAGTCTTCAGATCCACAGTCTTATGGTGAGGCTGATGGAAATCCCTTTTGGGAATCCGCCATGTAGGAGGTGTACAAATCCCTCCTCGAGAACCATACTTGGGATCTGGTTCCCCTTCCTTCTGGGAGGAAATTTGTCAAATGCAGATGGGTCTACAAGACCAAGAACGCAACGGATGGACAGATCAATAGATACAAAGCCAAGCTTGTCACCAAAGGATTTCAGTAGGTTCATGGTATTGACTATGATGAGACCTTCGCTCCAATAGTGAATATGGATTCCATATGATTGACACTTGCCATTGCGACAAACAAAGGATGGGAAGTTCATCAGATGGATGTGAAGAATGCACTTCTTCATGGTGATCTCTCTGAGGAGATCTACATGGAGCAGCCCTAGGGATTTATGAAGGACTCATCTTTGGTCTGTCGACTGAAGAAGTCACTTTATGGCCTCAAGCAGGCTTCGAGGGCATGGTATGCCAAGATGGACTCCTACCTATTGTCACAGAACTTTGTACATTGAAATAAGAGCCTAATTTATACATGCTCAGGACGACTGATTCACTTCTACTTTTAGTTTTGTATGTCGATGATTTGTTGATCACCGGGTGATTGACTTCAACGAATGCTGCAATCAAGAGGATTCTGCATGACAGGTTTTTGATGACGAAAATGGGTCCAATGCACTTCTTCCTTGTACTTGAGATCAGTCAGGATGCATCAGACATCAAATTGTCTCAGGCCAAGTATGCATGAGATCTCCTTGAGAGATTTCACATGACATACTGCAATTCTGCTCCAACTCCTTTCCTATCAGGAGTCAAACTTGAGGATGGCGTGGAGACTCCATTGGTTGACAAAACAATATACAAAAAACTAGTGGGGAGTTTGTCATATCTCACACACTCCAAACCAGACCTCTCATATGAAGTTGGCGCAGTTTCCAGGTTCATGCATGAGCCGCATGAGCTACATTGGAAAGATGCAAAGTGTATCCTTCGATACGTACATGGCACCATCACCTTTGGGATTCATTATGCAACAAACTCTACATTAGATCTCATCAGGTTTACTGATTCTGACTGGGCTAGCGATAACATTGATCACAAGCCCACATCTGGTTACTCAATCAGTCTTGGTTCCGGGCCTATCTGTTGGTTGAGAAAGAAGCAAGATGCCATTGCTCTATCTTCAGCCGAGGCAGAGTAAAGAGGGGTAGTTAACAAAACCATTCAGGCTATGTGGCTACAACATTTTCTCACTGAGTTAGGCATTCAGTTTCATCGATCGATCATCATCTGGTGTGACAACGAGAGCACTCTGAAGTTATGTAGAGATCCAGTTCAGAGGCAGCATATGAAGAACATCGAGATCCACATGCACTACATCTGGGACATAGTACATGAGGGGATCATCAAATTATAGTTATGTCCTTCAACAAAACAAACGACATGCATATTCACCAAGACCTTCACTGAGCATAAGTTCCATTCTCTTCGAAGTCGTCTTGGAGTGAAGGACACTGTTGCCTAGCAACTGTAGTTCTTCTTTTTACATACATTGTGCTTTGAGGGGGGGTTTTCCCATAAGGTTTTCCCTCTTTCCTCACTTTATTTTCAGTGTATATTTTTTACTTGGGTACCTAACATGTCCTTGTTTCCGGGACCCAATATTTATTTTCACCATAGTGATGTTCAGGGGGGGTGTTGGAGTTACTTCACACACACATAGGATTTATTTTTCCTAAGTTTTTTCCTTGTTGACACTTCAGTTTGACTAATTGAGTTGAGTTTAGATGCTGCATTGGTTTTGTCACCATGCAACATTGGGATCATCACCATGATAATTTGACCTTGCCTTGGTATCATCACTAGAGTGGAACATTATCCTTGATTCCCTGAGTTAACTCCTTACTACTTTCTATTCAGTTAGTTAACTAAAGACTAGTTGACTACTTAACTCAACTAGGTGGCAGTTCACTCCCGTAACTATTGGTGTGTGTCTAGATCACTGTAGACCACCACTATGGCGCATTGGTTCTCCTCCAGTGCACATTCATTGAGTTATACATAGTATATCATGTGTAAATTATTTATTATTCACAATGGTTAATGATAATTTTTTCATTCTTTCTCTCCTTCTTTCTCCAATTCTCTTTGCAAATGTGTGTATCATTGTTTAGCTAGATCTATTCTATGCAGGTTCAACACATTTACATAACCTACTTAGGATGGTGGGATGTCAAAATTGTTAGGATATTTAGACACTTAGGAGTTAGTTAATATCTACTTGGTCTAATATGTCGTTAGGTAAAAGTGTTTTGATGTAGGAGCATCACTAACATCAAGCAACCCAGCGCGGAAGCGGAGGACAGTTGGACAAGCGCCAACACAAATTTTGATATTACCTTGGAGTTGTTGCACGATCTTAAATGAAGTCATTTAAGATGAAGCACACTTGTATAATGTAATGGGACCTTGAGCCTTTAGCTCTCGTCCTTAGTAGGTAGAAGGCATTTAAAGTAGTTAATGCAGGTAGATAGAATTTAATTCTAGATTAGACTGTTTGAGAGCGCAAGAGGGAAACATGATATAGACACCCTCATTGTGTATTGTAACATTATTGAAGAAGAAGAAGAGAAAGAGCATGCAAAGGACTGTGTAAGAACACCCATGTACAAATATTTGGATTAATAGAAGAGTTTGATTCAAATTCATGGTTTTTGTGTCTGTTCTCTGTGTATTGATGCTGAATGATATGCTCATGAATGTTTGATTCCTTTTATACATTTGCTTTATATGTTGTGTATATGATTTCATGTTTGAAATTGAAGTTTGAAAGGAAGAAGGAATGAGTATCAATTGTTTCTCTATCTGAACAAGGATTCCTGCAAGGAGTGCAGATGAAGTGTTCGCAAGGAGTGCATTGACAGAGGGTTTAGATAGAGATAGCTTTTGTTCTCATCTCCGCAAGGGTGCAGTTGAGCACAGGAGCTGTGCAAGGAGTGTGCAGGCCAAGTGAGGTTCAGGTTTGGGAACCTGAGCAAGAGTTGAAGGACTGCTGCTGCAGGTGTGCACAGAGTCGAAATAATTTCATCACTTAGACGTGTTGAAAGGTTGCCGCAAGCAGTGCACGCAAGGAGTCTTTTATAAATCTTGGAGTTACAAGAAAGCTCAAGGGGGATAGGACCTTCAAGTAATTCATCAAGGAAAAGCACAGGGAGCTTGTACCGTGGAGTGTTTAAGCAGACTTCGTAAGTTCGCACCGAAGGTTGACAAGTTTGTGGAGGAACACTTGGTCATTTGCAAAGAATCGTCAAGAAGGAAGCGGACGGTTGAAATTTCTTGAGGAGAATTCATGAAGTCCCATGAGCTGTTAGATCTCACAGAGGTGTAGGGAAGATACGGTGGAAGTGTCGAAGGGTTCAAAGCTCAGGAGGGGCAAGACCGTAGATCCGAGTCACGAGGACCGTTGGATTCACACGTGGAATTGTGTATTGGGTTTTCGTGGGTTGAAGTCCCGTGAACGGTGCAACAGAAATCGTGAAATAATGAAACACGATATCTCGATGACTAAAGGATCGTGTGGGGCCACAGGAGTTAGTGAGGTGGACAGGTGGCACACCTTTTCGGGGTTTCGCAGCGAGAAGTCTCGAAACATATGCATTAGGATTCGCAATACCGCGAAGTCCGAAATGTCGATGGAGTGAAAGAACGTTGAAAATTCAAACTTGTGATTATACCGTAGTTTCGGCATATCGGGTATCGGGAGTTGGGGATACGAGTGGTTCGACATCGCGAGTGCCAAAATCGTGATAGAAGAAATCCCGATAGGGAAAAGGTCAGCGTTGATTGGTTGTCGAATTTCAGGGATTTGAGGGACCTACGCTTGACCATTTGATTCGCGAAGTCGCGAGTTCCGATCTCCCGAGTGCAAAGAGGGGATCGAACGAAGGTTGTTGTGGGTGCATATTTCCCGATAGGGAAATAGAAGAACCGGTTAGAGTTCTTCGGGTCGCGTGAAAAGAAAGATCCTGCGCTGACGTGGACCTTCTGACCTACGGGTTGTGTTGAGAGTGTATGCTGACATCATGTTTCTTAGTGTGTTTATTTAGTATGCATTAGTATGCATTTGTAGTTAAGAAATTCGACAGTCACGATATGTTTTCGACATAGAGTGATCCGACGGTTCATACTCTCCTCGATCTTAATGACCATTGATCCATGGATTAACACCCGATTGGTCCATGATATCTATTTAAAGAGCATGGAGGGTCATTTTCCGATGATTGATTGTGAGAAACTCTCTTGTAACATCTATTTGTAATCTTTTTCTTTGCATTAATAAACTGCTCCAAGTGGCCGCGTTGGTTGGGGCCGTGGATGTTTCCCCATAAGGGTTTTACCACGCGAAAACATTGGTGTGTTGATCTTTGATCTAGTTATGTGACTGGTTACTAAAGGTGTTCGTCCTCTGTTGGTACCTGTGTTGTCGAACATGGTATCAGAGTCTGTTTGAAGACCCACTCCTGTTGTAGATCGAGATCGTGAAGCCGAGTTGCCTCATCTCCATTTTCTGTCATTTTTGTACATATATGGGCTGAGAGGAATGTTTCATTGCATCTAGAGCACTTATTTCAGTTAGGAACACTTTTCTTTTCACTCGAAAAGGTTTCTGTTTGGCCAAGATACGACCATTACAGTCAGATCTGGAGGTATAAAGCTTGAATACACATTTTTTTAAATTTTTGCAGAGTAGTATTTTGGTTTTGTTTTATTTATTTCCGGGTTGCTACTCTTTTAGATCTGCGTATGCTATTTTCCTCATGCCTTGTGCGATCTTGAAAAATTAGAAACAGATAGGAAAAGATGCATCTTCCGGGTAAGCTAACCGAGATCTAACCCTTGTTGTCATTGAGAAGAATTTTTTTTTTCTTGTGTGAAAATAGTTTTTTTTGAGCACGCTCTCCAAGGATGTCTTCAACAACAACAACAAGAACAACAACAATCCTCCTTCTAAAGATTACAATATGTTTTTCTAGATCATTTGGTTAAAAGTTTCCTTATTAAGTAAGAGGTCTTGAGTTCAAGTCTCTCCTTTGTTACCTTTTTTGAAAAAGTTCATGCTAAAATTATAAAGTGTATTTCACTTCAAGTATAAAAGTGAATCACTATAAGTAGCTTTAATATTTTATTTTAGAGTTATTTATTTTGCATGCTTATTTTCTGTTATAAAGTAACTTCATTGTAAAAGTGATCCCCACTTCTCTTTATAAAAGTGGATCACTTCATAAAACAACTTACGCAATCACGTGGTCATTTGGTTACCGATTGTGCCTTTTTTAAAAAGGGCATAACTCTAACATCGGAAGTCCGTTTTCAGTGCCCTTTTTTTTAAAACCGCATAAATTTTTGATCTCTTTCCATCAAGATCATCAATTTCAGTTTTTAAATCCACATTTTCTGCATATTTAATATGGCTTCTACAAGTACTGTCTTACTTACCAGCAACAACTACTTCCAATGGAAATCTCATATGGAATATTTATTAAGAAGTAAAGGCTTGTACTAGATTACCTTGGGAAATGAAAAATCACCCACTAATGCTGATAAGAAAGCCAAGTGGGATAATAGGAATGAAAAATCATGTGGACTAATCGTAATTTCCATCTCTCCTGATTGAAGGTACCACCTTCAAGATATTGATGACCCCAAATAAGCTTGGAACATGATTGAATCTGTGTTTGGTAAACTCAATATTATTCAAGCACAACAATTAGAAAATCAAATACTGACCTTGAGTCAAAATGATATTTCTTCCCTTGGAGACTATCTATCTAGGTTTAAAACACTCATAATTTTATGTGAAGAATGTAAGATAAAGATGGAGGAAGAGCGTTGCATCTATCTTATTCTTTCTAAGCTAGGTAGTGCATATTCTATGTTTGTATCTACCTTTTATGCCATGAGAGAGGCTCTAGGGGAAGAAGCTTATGAAAAACCCACTCTTGAGTCCTTTTGTGCTTCTTTGATTCTAGAGGAAGATAATCTTGTACAATTTGGAGTGATCAACACTGCAGGTCCCTCCAACTAAGCCTTAGTTTCCCTACAGAAAGATAAACCCAAGTATCCCAAGAAGAAACATTCTTGCTACAACAACAAACAACATAAGGGTCCCAAACCTGCTCAGATAACTTCATCTCCTACTGGTGACAAAGGAGAAAAATATAAAAGTAAGAATACTAACAGACATTGCAACTTTTGTGATAAAGATGGTCATGATGAGTCCAAATGTTTCAAGAAGATGGTAGCTTTAGAAGCAATGATGAAGAAGCACAACATCAATATTGATTTTACTTCTTCTTCTCACGGACATGCACTTTCTGCTTCTGGTTTCTCCTTCAAATCAAATTATACTACTACTTCTTCTTCTGATGATTGGCTTATTGATTTAGGAGCATCTTATCATATGGCTAAGGATAAAGCCATATTTTCTGCTCTAAATGAATGTAATACCAAGAACATATTTGTTGGTGATGATAGATCTCTTAGTGTTGTAGGATCTGGAACAATTCAAGTAGATAATGGTCATTTCAATAATGTATTATGTGTTCCAAGTCTTTCTTGTAACCTTCTATCAGTATATCAAATCACTCATTTAGGTGAAGGTAGAACCATCGAGTTTTCACCACACCAAGTTGTAATCAAGGATCTAAAAGATCCTAAGTATGTTCTTGCAATTGGAAATGCTGATGATATTACTAGGTTGTACAAGTTTGACAACTTTGGGTCATCAGTTTTTTCATCAGTTTTTGTTGCTCATAGCGATGACTTGAGAAAACTTTGGCATGAGTGGTTTGGTCATCTAAACTATCGCTCATTGCAACAACTATGTAATCGACAGATGGTGACTGGTCTTCCTCTTGTTTCATGCAAAGATGGTGTTTGTGCTTGTTGTGTTCTCGGCAAACATCATCGGGACAATTTTGAAAAATGTGCCTCTTGGCATGCCTCGGGTCCTTTTCTACTTGTTCACAGTGATTTGTGTGGTCCACTTTATTCTCCTTCTTTTTCTAGGTGCAAGAATTTATTAACTTTCATTGATGAATTTTCCATATGTATTTGGGTTTACTTCTTAAAACTCAAGAGTGAAGTTTTTGATAAGTTTTTGGCCTACAAGGCCCTTGTAGAAAAACAATCTGGACATCAAATTCAAAGGTTAAGAACAGATAATGGAGGAGAATATGTGAACAATAATTTTACAAGCTACTGCACTACACAGGGAATCGAAATGCAACACACTGTTCCATATACACCACAACAAAATGGTGTTGCTGAGAGAAAGAACCGCACATTAAAAGAAATGGCTAATTGTATGATCCAATCTAAGGGATTAAGTCTAAAGTATTGGTCGGAAGCCATCAACTATGAAAATTACATAGTAAATCGCACTCCCACAAAGGATCTTAAAAATATAACCTCGGAAGAAGCTTGGACTAAAATTAAACCAGATGTAAGTCACTTTCGGGTATTTGGCAGTATAGCATGGGCTCACATTCCTGATGAGAAAAGGAAAGCATTGCAGCCTAAAAGTGAGAAGTGTATATTTTTTGCTTATTCTGATGATGTCAAATGTTACAAACTTATTCAATCACATTGTAATGAAAATATTATTAGAAGAGATGGTAAATTTGATGAAAATATCTTGGCCTATGAGCCTAATTCGATGATTGTTCCTTCTTCAGCCTGCGAGCCATCTTCGAAATTTGTGCCTTCTTATGATTTGGTTTCTTCTTCAGATGATGACAATGAGGATGCAAATCCACCTCCACCCGCTCACCCTCCTCCAGATGAGTTCTTTGAACTTGAACCAACACCAACTCCACCGCTTCCTAGATGGGTCCGTTCAACACAAGAAGCAGCTGGTGATCTTGTCGGTGATCCTTCAGATCAGCGTCAGAAACGTTCACAGTTCCAGCGAGCCTCTTCTCTTTTGGCTCAAGTTTCAAAAACTCATGATCCAGAGACATTTGCAGAAGCTTTAGGTCATCCAGATTGGGATACATCAATGAATGAAGAGTATCGTTCTTTAATGGAAAACAATACTTGAGATCTTGTACCTCTTCCAAAAGGAAGAAAACTTGTTAGATGAAAATGGGTCTACAGAACTAAGTATGCATGAGATGGAAGTATTGAAAGACGCAAGGCTCGGTCAGTTGCCAAAGGATTTTCCCAAGTTGAAGGAATTGACTATAATGAAACCTTTTCCCCTATAGAAAAAATGAATTCCATCCACCTTGCTCTTGCCCTTGCCACCTCACATAAATGGGAGGTCCATCAGATGGATGTTAAATCCACCTTCTTGCATGGAGATTTGCAAGAAGAAATATACATGGAACAACCTCTTGGCTATGTCTAAAATGACTCTAGCCTTGTTTCTCGCCTCAAGAAATCTCTTTATGGTATCAAGCAAGCTCCCCAAGCTTGGTATGCCAAAATGGATAGCTTTCTTATTGCCATTGGATTCTCTAGATGCCATTTTGATCCTAATGTCTATACCAAGAAAGTAGGAATCCATATCATAATCCTTGTCCTTTATGTTGATGACCTTATCCTTACTGGTAGTGACTCAAAACTTTTAAACCATGTGAAAACCAGCCTTAAGAAGAAATTTGAAATGACAGACTTAGGATTTTTGCACTATTTCCTTGGCCTCCAAGTTTTGCAAACCAATGAAGGAATTTTTCTTTCCCAATCTAAGTATGCTTGTGAACTTCTTTGTCACTTTCACATGGATGATTGTAAACCAACCCCTTCTCCCTTCCAGTCTGGAGTCAAGATTTCTGCCACCTGTGCTTCTCCTGAAGTTGATGCCACCCTGTACTGTTAGTTAGTTGGTAGCCTCTTATACTTGACTCATACCCGTCCTGATCTTTCCTTTGTTGTTGGTCTTGTTTCCCGATATATGCAAACACCCCATGAAATCCATTGGAAAGAAACTAAAAGGACACTTTGCTATGTTCATGGTACAATTTAGTTCAAGATACATTACAGTTCAGGGGGGAATCCTTTATTGGTTGGTTTCACTGATTCAGATTGGGCTGACGACCCTGATGATCGGAAGTCTACTGCAGGTTATGTTTTCAGCCTTAGTTTGGGACCTGTCACTTGGGCCTGTAAGAAACAACAAGCTATTACACTTTCTTCAGCAGAAGCAGAGTACCAAGCAACGATAAATGCAAGTCTGGAAGCCCTGTGGCTTCGACAGATCCTTTCAGAGTTTGGATTCTAGCACCATCACCCGACCAGCCTTTGGTGTGACGATCAGAGTGCCATAAAGCTCGCGAAAGACCTAGTTCAACATCAATGTAGCAAACACATCGAGCTACACATGCACTTCATCAGAAATCTAATTCATGATCAAGTTATTGAAGTTCTCTTTTTCCCTACAGAAGATCAAGTTGCAGACATTTTCACAAAGTTTCTTACAGAAGCGAAGTTCTCCAAACTTCGATCTTTGTTAGGAGTTCAAGAAGTTGTCATTAAGGGGGGATAGGCTCTAATGCCTCCTTCCTTCTCCTATTGTGTCACTATTGTAAATCCTTCAATCCTATCCCAAGTTGTTCTTAAGGGGGGATGTTAGGATATTTATACACTTAGGAGTTAGTTAAGATCTACTTGGTCTAATATGTCATTAGGTAAAAGTGTGTTTCTTTAGTATTCTTTAGTATGCATTTGTAGTTAAGAAATACGTTAGTCACAATATGTTCCTGACATAGAGTGATCCAACGGTTCATACTCTCCTCGATCTTAATGACCATTGATCCATGGCTTAACACTCGATTGGTCCATGATCTCTATTTAAAGAGCATGAAGGGTCATTTGCTGATGATCTATTGTGAGAAACTCTCTTGTAAAATCTCTCTATAATATCTTTCTTTGCATTAATAAATTGCTCCAAGTGGTCGCGTTGGCTGGGGCCATGGATGTTTCCCCGTACGGATTTTACCATGTGAAAACATCGGTGTGTTGATCTTTGATCTGGTTATGTGAGTGGTTACTGAATGTGTTCGTCCTCTGTTGGAATACCGACGTTGTCGAACAAAAATTTCCTCCTCTTCTTAGACTATGAACTCAAATTTGAATACTCAGTTCCCTTATTCATCGTGGTGTGCACAAGAAATCCTCTTATTACAACACTTAACTACCAATGAAACCACTCCCAAAGGCTTACTACAAGGAGTAGGGACCTAAACACTCCCAAATGGATGGTTGAGGTTACTTTGCACAACTAGATCAACGATCGAAAGTAAATCATACTGTCTTCTCATCGGAAGGGCGAGTTATGTGACTCACAATCCCATTTTGATGGAACCTCTTTGATAGTTCATTCTGATATATCCAATGGTCCTCAATATTAGAGATCAACAATACTGATCGCATTGGCTAATCGTTCTACTTGACGGTTATCACCTGTCTCATCACCCTTTCATCACGTGAACAAGTGGTGCCCTTAACAAATCTATGACTGATATTACACTGGATACCCTTCCCACAAATCAACAATTCATAACCACTCATAGTTTGTTTCCGTCAAAATGAAACCAATCTGGGTGATTGAAGGCCATTCCGATCAACAATACTCAAAACACCCCATATGACGGACAATATTCACTCAAGGTCCTATAGTTGCACATTGGTTAACCAACACCTCTCTCCTTCTAAGTCTTCTTTATTGGATTGGATCATTCTATATCCAATGACTGAGAATCTATTTGAGTCCTCCCCAATAGATCTATGGTCCTCACACCCTCAAATTCTCTTTCCATCGAAATCCTCCATCGAAGATCCTTCCTAATCTTCCTTCCCAATTTTCTTCGATAATCTACCTTCTGATAGACTTAATGGTGCAATATGAGGCACCTTCGATCGATATCTCATTGAATTACCCTTCTATATATCGCCGACTCACCATGACTCGAAGTCCCCTTATGAATTCGCATCTTGGACACTCTGATGGACTTGCCTTCCGACCAATGGTCATGATCTTCTTCCTTCGCCAAATTGATGATTGTAATTCTTCCCGATTCAAACATGGGTTTTCTTCAAAGTTAAACGCTCACTCCAAGTCTTAACAGTCTAATGTCTCTTCAAGATTAGTTACCAGGGTTCTACTTGACTTCCTTGGACACTCATATTCTCCACAACTGGCTAAGGGCACTTCTACTCCAAAATCTTGTTGAATATTTTTCATCTGTAAACTTTCCATTCAATGGAAGGGAAAGTCACCTTGAAAAAGGGTTCCTAGAAACACACAAGAACTTCCCAGAAGTTGGGGATACTCTGCTACCTCTCTTCCAAATGGAGATTTTCATATTTCAAGCTTTCCATTCAAGGGACTCTATAATCTATAGGGAATACAACCTGCATTTACCCTTCTCATTCATTCATTCATAGTAAGCAAATTTATAATGAAATAAAGTTTGTTTTAATCCATTTTGCTTAGGAATTCAACATTCTTTCATTTAATCATAATTACCACATAAATAGTAAACAAATTTCCTTCACCATTTAACATATACCAAGCATAGAAAGCTAAAAGACTTATTGTTCATTGAATAATTTAACAAACCAACTGACTGAGGGGAAATGCCTCTCCTCCCAACCATAGGCGATGTTGCACTTTATTTTTTTACAACATGCGGCCCCTATGCCGGGCCATGATACTACGAGGGGACTAACTCAACTAACTGCAAGATAAATACTGGTTCAATAAGGTTACTCTCATTCACTCCATTGGAAACAACACAAGTTTCCCTCTTCCCACTGAGCTCAGGACCTCCATGAGTTTATCAGGTAACTTCCCAACTAGATTCCCTCTACAAAAGGGAGTGCCTTATCTACTACAAAATCCCTCAATGACCTCCCCTTAGTTCCGGTTCCTTTTTAGTAAGTACCAAGTCATGATCCTCTATTGCTCCAGTTTGGATATGGGTCTTCTCTATTCCAGGGTGCCCATTAATCTCTTGGGAAAGATTCCTATTTTCTTCATAACAACTTCTCGATTCCTCTGCTACTCAGAGATGTGCACGTGAGTTTCTATACTCATCACACCATCTGTTTGTGAGTCCGTGACTCACTTTGTTCATGATAATTCTCAGTATGTTTCCAGTCTGCCACATTTTCATTCTAGCTCTTTTATATTACATGCACTGTCTTTATCCTTGTCTCTTCTTCCACTCTCCCTTGTCTGCTACGAACTAGTGTTTTTTTCCACCTTTTCCCTCTTCTTCCTCTTTATTTTGAGATCCCCGATATCCATTGTCATCTGCAACCCTTTTGTCAGGCTCCCAATTTCGAAGGGGAAATCTAGAGCATCCTTCTAACTGGGGTCTCAGTTGACTTTTCATTCCTCTAGGTATCATATTTTTCAACATTTATAACTACTCAACCAACCAATCTTGATCACCATCACTAATCTCATGGCTCCAAGCAATCCAGGTACGTTGGAAGGTGGTGTATTCAATTCTTGTAGGTGTAAGTTGTATTGTTTATAAAGCTTCCTATTTTCCCCATTGGAGCTTCTCAGTTCCACCTCATCAGTCCCACTTGTGGTATCATGACCAATACTCAAGGACTCCTTCCTAGTTAGTTGTCTGGTGCGATTTTCATTAATCGCAACATAATTACATGCTTCATAATCACAATACATGAAGTATTAGAATAATTACAGTCATGGGGGAAAACAGGGTGTTACATTCCCCTCCCCCTTAAAGAAACACTCTCCTCGGTGTTTAAAATACCGTGTATAGAATTCATACAGGAAAACAATGGTTATGCTGATTTCATGGAATCTTCCAGTTCCCATGTGGCCTCATCTGCTCCAAAGTTCTTCCATTGCGAGTTGACCTGCATGGTGGCTCGATTCTAGATAAATGTTTCTTTCCTATCTAGGATGCATTGAGGTTCAGGCTCAAATTCTCCCTCTGATTCCACATGTATCACAGTCCAATCAATAAAATGATTATAATCATGAACACAATTCTTTAATAAAGATACATGGAACACATTGTGAGCTCTAACAATAGGTGGAAGGGCAGGTCTATAGGCTACTAGTCCCACTCTTTCTAGGACTTCAAACTGTCCACAATAGTGAGGTGCTAACTTAGGACAAATCCCCATCCTTAGGGATCTCTTCTTGGGTTTTACCTTGAGATACACATGATCTCCCACCTTAAACTCTTTATGTGTTCTCTTGCAGTCTGCATAGATCTTTTTCTTATACCGAGCTACTTTCAAATTCAGCCTTATCCTGATTATTTCCTTTAGTAGTTCGAGTCCAAGTGTGATCTTTCCCACTAGACTGTCCCAAATAATTGGGACTCTATATTTTCTACCATAGAGAGCCTGAAACGAGCTCATCTTCAATGATTTATGATAACCATTGTTATAGGGAAACTCTACCAAGGGTAGGTATTCTTTCCATTGTTTGGGTTGATGCATAACATGCATCCTCAACATGTATTCCAACACTCTATTCACTCTTTCGTCCTGACCATATATTCTGGGATGGTAGGCCATGATAAATGATAACTAGATTCCCAAATATGCAAACAATATAATCCAGAAATACAAAGTAACTTCACATCTCTGTTTGAAATTATGGTCTTGGGAAGACCATGTGATATGAAAATATCCTTCATAAAAATGACAGAAACATCTATTGCCTTAAAAGTATATTTAATGGAAATAAAGTGAGTTTCCTTACTCATGTTATTATCTATTACCATGATTACATCATGTTGCCTAACTGTCTTTGGAAAACCAATAATAAAATCCATGGATATTGTCTCCCATTTCCATTCAGGAATTCGCAATGGTTGCAATAATACTGCAGGGTGTTTGTGTTCAACTTTGACTTGTTGACACTCCAAACACTTGGAAATATATTCAGCGATGTACTACTTCATTATTTTTTAGTAATATAACTTCCTTACTAATGTTATCATATTCTGATAACTAGGATAACCCACATAAGTTATTTTGTGAAATTCATCCATGATCAGATGTTTCAGTTTTGTTAAATCGGGAACATACAACCTATTGTTGTACAATTGTAAATCATAGGATAACAAATGATATCCTTGATACTTTTTCTCACTGGATTCTTGTTGCAATCCCTCTCTTACCTGATTGAAAAACTTATCTTCCTACAAGAGGATTCTAATTCTCTACTTGTTGTCAGATTCACCTACACTTGTTACTACTAAGTGTATCATCTGCACACTTTGGTTGAGTGTGTCCGCTACTATGTTTTCCTTTCCTTTTATGTGATTGATTTCAAAATCAAACTCACTAATCAACGCCATCCACCTGGCGTGTTTGGCATTCAACCAATCAAACAAATAATTTATACCACAATGGTCTGTCAACAAGAGAAACCTTCTTCCGAGCAAGTAATGTCTCCACATCTTCAACACATGCACAATCACTGTAAGCTGCAAGATGTGGGTGACATACTATTGCACATGCTTGTTTAGATTACATGACTCGTAACCTGTTGGTTGTGAAGCTTGATTATCTTCCTGATTTAGAGGTCTTTTACTTTCAGCCATGTTTATACCCCATGAATTATTTACACCCCAAAAGTATGTACACTCTTCCACGCGGGTGAGTGCAGAGGGGGGGTACCCCCTTTGCGGGGTTCGGGGGGGCTATCCCTCTGGCTGGGGGGTCTGGGGGCAAGCGGGCCCCCAACGGGGGTTCGGGGGCAGCGTCCCCCAAAGAAAAAATTGCCTTGTAAAAGTATATTGTAATTTCATTGTAAATCTGGACCGTTCATTATAAGGTCACAGATCTAACGATAGAGATTATGTTAGGTTTTTTTGCCCTAGAAGGCAACCCTCTTTTATGAGGGAAATGTATTGCAGCTATGTAGGTTGGCAAGTATTGTATTCTGAGAGAGGAGATTGTGAGAGAAATAAGAGGAAGTTATAGTGGGTTTTGTTGTAGGTTGTATCCCTTCATTTTGCTGGATAATAATAAAGAAAGGACCTGGCAATTTCTTTGGTGGATGTAGCCCACACTGGGTGAACCACGTAAATATGTGTCTCTCTTGTATCGTGTATCTTCTGTGTTTTATTTCTGCATTTGTTTTATTTTATTGCTTCGCGGTCCTGTTTTTCTAACAATTGGTATCAGAGTGTAAGGTAACTCGCAGGAAAAGAGGGTTCCTAGTTCGAGTGGGAGCAATGTCGGAAGATGGAAAGTTTAGGGTCAAGAAATTTAATGGCCAAAACTACCAGTTATGGAAGATGCAGATGGAAGATTATTTATATCAGAAGGATCTATTCCTACCATTGAGTGGAGTAGCAAAGAAGTTGGCGGCCATTAAGGACGAAGAATGGGAGATTCTTGACAGAAAGGCTCTAGGAACGATACGGCTGAGCCTGGCAGCGTCAGTGGCTTTCAATATCTCAAAATAAAGACAACGAAGGGTTTGATGGATGCGTTGGCCAAATTGTATGAAAAACCCTTGACATCCAATAAGATATTTCTAATGAACATATTATTTAATATGAAGATGTCGGAAGGTGGGTCTGTTGCAGATCATTTAAATGAATTTAATACAGTTACTAATCAACTAAGTTCTGTAAAAGTGGACTTTGATGATGAGGTTAGGGCTCTTCTAATCTTGTGCTCATTGCC
>ML788076.1:113487-152191 GCA_009831015.1 Picea engelmannii
GATACACACTAGCCAGAATCCTGCAGACATGTTAACAAAGGGAGTAACCAGGGAGAAACTGAGTTCTTGCTTAGTTTCAGTTGGTCTTCAAGAATGAAGATGAAGATGAGAAATTTTCCAGGTCTAAGAAGGTTCAGAGTCCAACATATACAACAGTAGTGGAGTTGTTGAGATCAGTCTCCAAGTGGGAGATTGTTGGCTGTGGAGCCTGATTATTTTCCTGATTTAGAGGTCTTTTACTTTCAGTCGTGTTTATACGCCATGAAGTATTTACACCCCAGAAGTATGTACACTCTTCCACGCGGGGGAGTTTTGAGGGGGGGTACCCCCTCTGTGGGGTTTGGGGGGGCTATCCCCCCGGCTGGGGGATCTGAGGGCAAGCGGGCCCCCAAAGAAAAAATTGCCTTGTAAAAGTATATTGTAATTTCATTGTAAATCTGGACCGTTCATTATAAGGTCGCAGATCTAATGACAGAGATTATGTTAGGGTTTTTTTCCCTAGAAGGCAACCCTCTTTTATGAGGGAAATGTATTTCGGCTATCTAGGTTGACAAGTATTGTGTTCTGAGAGAGGAGACTATGAGAGAAAGAAGAGGAAGTTACAACGGGTTTTGCTGTAGGTTGTATCCCTTCATTTTGCTGGATAATAATAAAGAAAGGACCTGGAAATTTCTCTGGTGGACGTAGACCACATTGGGTGAACCACGTAAATCTATGTCTCTCTTGTATTGTGTATCTTCTGTGTTTTATTTCCGCATTTGTTTTATTTTATTGCTTCGCGATCCTATTTTTCTAACATAACCGATCACTTTCCCTTCTTGTATAAGAACTCCATCGATCCCTTCCTTGCAAGCATCAATGCAAAGTAAGAAATATGGGATCTTCAAAATAGGGGAGCTAGTCAAAAGATGCTTCAACTGCTGGAAACTGGCTTCACACTCTGTCGACCATGCAAATTTCTTCCCTTTTCTCTGTAATGGAGTAATGGGATGACCGATCTTGAAAAATACCTTGATAAACCTTCTATAATATCCAAATAATATCGTGAATGACCTTACCTCTGTTACATGTTTAGGGGCAGACCAATCTATGATTTCTTTGATCTTCTCAGGATCCACTACCACTCCTTTTGCTGAAAGTATGTGGCCCAAATACTAGATTTCCTTATGAAAGAAGTGATACTTTCCAAACTTAGCATACATCTAGTGATGTATCAACACTTGTAACACCATCCTAAGATGTTCTTCGTGTTCTTATTTAGTCTTGGAATACACCTGAATATCATCAACAAACACTAAGATAAACTTATCCAAATATTTTCTAAGAACATTATTTATTAAACACACAAGAGTAGTTGGTGCATTAGTAAGTCCAAACGACACCACCATGAACTCATACTGTCCATACCTCATTATAAAGGTTGTATTGTGGATGTCTTCATCCTTAATCCTAAATTGGTGATATCCAGATCTCAGGTCAATCTTAGAGAAAATTGTAGCTCCTCTGAGTTGATAAAAAATATCATCGATCCTTGGTAAAGGATACTTATTCTTGATTGCCATCTTATTTAACTGTTGGTAATCAATACACAATTGTAATTTAACATATTTTTTCTTCACAAAAAATGTGTGTGCTCTCCATGGGGATACACTTGGCCTAATATACCATTTATCCAACATCTCCTTCAACTACACCTTCAATTCCACTAGTTTTGGTGTGATAATCTTGTAGGAAACTTTCGATGTTGGTACCACATCGAGTACAAGGTCTATTTAAAAATAAATATCTTTCTTAGGAGGAAGTCCAGGTGCCTCCTCTAGAAACACATCCTTAAACCCCCACAACACTGGATGATCTTCCACCTTCAAGTCCTTTCTTCTATTGAATTGAGCACTTGTATTGCATACAAGGGACACCCTTTTCTACTGAATTTCTTAAGTTGCAGTGCTAAAATCTATTTGACTGAAACTGGATTTCAAATTCCTTGCAACACCCTCGTGTTACCTTCAATGTCTTCACAGTCTAATGTTTTTTCATAACATTTAAATTTCTCCTTATGAACAACCAACCAATCCATCCCTAATAGAACATTGTAGTTATATGTAGTCCACTCATTTCAAATAGACAAGTCTCTATTACCTCTACCACTTTTCTCTTAATCCCCATCGCTAACTGAACCAACCATGTCTTTGCATGTTTCTTTCTCTGTAAGGAACATGCTTCAACAATTTGAGGTGAGACATAACTATGGTTATAACTAGGGTCAATCAAATAAAAATGGGTTGCTTGGAAATTATACCTTTCAGTTCCACTATAAAAACTTGGTAGTTTTCCTATCAATTTTCAATAGCTACATATATTTTGGGCACACTTCTAGCCACATCATTGGCTGTACTAGCCTCCTAAACATGATAAACCCTTTCACTGTCATGTTTCCTATGAGAAAAGTCTCTTAACACATGTTCCTCTCCACAACGCCAACACTGTAGACGTCCTTTATTTGGCTCCTCTACTTTTTCGCTTTCTTGTTATGCTGGCCTATTTACACTCCAAGGTGGAAAGTTCTGTTGTGTACACTTCTACTCGATTGTTTGAACTGAGCACCTTTCTTCATATTCTTGTATGGGAATGATTTGAATCCCTTCTTCTAAAATACAATCTTATCTTTTCTCTTCCAATATTTATAAGGCTCCTGCCTATGCTTGGATTGATCATAACAACACTTATCCTACATAATGGTATTCTCCAAGGTCTTAGGCTCATCAAATTCAATCCTATTTTGATAGGACTATGGTAACCCATTGAGAAAAAATTGCATTCTTTCCTTTTCCTCCTTGAGATAAGGAAAATATCTCAAAAAATCTAAGAATATCTTGGAATAAGCATCCATGGTATGTTTCCCCAACTTATGTTCATGGAATTCCTTAATCTTTCCATCAAAGTACTTCTCCAACAAGTAGGCCTTCTTGAAGTGATTCTCAAATTGCTTCCAGGTCCACTTAATCTCTTTCAATCCTTTAACTTCCTTGAGGTTCTCCCACCATATGGAAGCTCCTCCATTTATATTAGAGATGAATATCTTTTCCTTGGTGTTTTCTGAGTAGTTGCGTACCCAAAAATACTTTTTCAGCCCCAACAACCAAGCCTCTACTTCTTATCCTTTCTTGATTTCTCTGTCAAAGGTAGGTAGCTTAGCCTTCTTGAATTCCTCAGTCAAATAACTTTGTGAGTGTCTCTTTTTCTTCTTCCCGAGGAAACTTTATCAGGTGTCACTGTTGGACAAATCCTTAGTAGTGGCCTTCCCACTAGATGACTTCATGGAAATACTTCATGGAAATAATCCCAATATATTGAGGGGAAATTCCTTTCCTCCCAACCGTAGGCTATCCTGCACTTTTCCTTTCTACAACATGCCACCCCCATGCCAGGCCATGATACCACCAGGGGACTAAATCAACCGACTTCCAGATCAAGAATGGTTTAGGAAGGTTACTCTCCTTCACTCCATTGGGAAAAAAAAGTTTCCCTCTTCCCACAGAGCTCATGACCTCCACGCGTTTATTAGGTACCTTCCCAAATGGATTCCCTCTACACAAGGGAGCCCCTTATCTGCTACCCAGTCCCTCAATTACCTCCCCTTACCAATGTCAGTTTCTTTCCAGTAAGTACCAAGTCATGGTCCTCTATATCTCTAGTTTGGATATGGGTCTTCTTTGTTACATGGTGACCATTAATCTCTTGGGAAAGCTTCCTATTTTCTTCAGAACAACTTCTCGATTCCTCTGCTTCTTAGACCTGTGCGCGTGAGTTTCTCTTCTCATCACACCATCTATTTGTGAGTCCGTGACTCACTCTATTCATGATAATTCACTATTTGAGTCTAGTCTGCACACATCCACGTTTTGGCTTTTTTCTGTTCCATGCACTATCTTGATCCTCGTCTCTTCTTACACTCTCCCTCATTTGCTGTGAACTAGTGATGTTTTCCACCTTTTCACTCTTCTTCTTCCTACCCTTGGGATCCTCATTATATGTTGTCAGACACAACCCTTCTGTCAAGCTCCCAAATTCAAAGGGGAAATCTAGTGTGTCCTTCTGACCGGGGTCTTAGTTGACCCCTCGTTCCTCCAGGTACCATATATGGAAACAATTATAACTGCTCAACCACCCAATCCTGATCACCATAACTAATCTCATGGCTCCATGCAATCCATGTATGTTGGTTATAAGAGAGTTAATCCGAAATTATAATAAATATTGTGATACGTTATGAAAATTTACATGATTCAAATATTATGATGTTGTCAATTAATGCAAGTGTGATATTGAACAAAACACGCGCACATTATGGAAAATAATAAACCCACTAAGACTTTTTAATTTTGAATGACGTGCTCTCATTATATACAAATACAATTATGATTCCATATTAATCCATTAGAATCCTATAAACATGGTTATCATATGTTATTAGGACCTATATATTCATAATTACATCATATAAACATTATATTTAGTCGTAAGATATAATTAGACCTCACAAATCCCCAAATTAGAAAATATAAATCCCTAATTATAACCAACATATTTGTAAATGAGCATGACAACCTTAATCATTTTTTAAATTTGTAATTATACCTTGTATATTCTTAATTAAGCATTCAAAATCTCTATTTAAAACTTTAAAATATAATAATAGCCTCTTATTCCCAAAATATTCCCTAAATAATGTCCAAAAATCTAATCAAGTTTATTGTTAATGTTCACTTCATGTTGAATATCATTATTGATACAATTTTAAATACAAGCACTTTAAACATCATTGTTGATTTGGTTTTAAATACAAACACTTTAATTTAATCGTGAAAACAATAATTTATGTTCAAGTACAAATGGAAAAATAATGATGATGTTAACCTAGGTAATAGTATTACCAAAAATAAAATAAGTATAATGGATATTATGATAAGTTATCAAAACTCTACATGATTGAAAGATAATGAGATCAATTGGTAAAGGGATTTAATTTCCAAACAAAGATTATCATGCATTTCCCTCCATGTTTATAAAGTGGATTACAATGGGATAATGTTGAGTTGTAGTTTACAGTTCATTGTAAATTAAATAAAAAAGAATTTAAAAAATTATATGGTTACAATGTTTGTGTAAATTTACGATGTTTTAATGATTTTCTCGTACAAAGTTTAAAAAGTATAAAGTGATCAAATTATTGCTTGCAATATGGGATGTTCTTAAGCACACATCAAATAAAATTACTAGCTTTTTCAATAAAAGAAAAATATAACTTAATTTTCGATTGAAAAATATATTTTTTTCGATCATGATAGCTTCAAAACCTTACTCTAGCAAACTTACCAACTCACCCTTATTCATGAATTTTAATAATGTTTGATGCTTTGTCTTTCAAGGGAGTGAAGGGAATGGGAATTATTATAGTTTAGAAAGGTAAGTCAATATGTATACACAGGAGGTATGTATTCATGTGATATATCCTTACAATGTAGAATGTTCTTTTGAAGTTTCAATTTGAATTTTAGGGGATCGTTGCTATCTGTAGCATATGTTAGGTTCTTGACCATTTCCCGAACCCGTTGGATAAAGAGGTGATACAGAAGCTATTCAATGCAACCAAAGGGAGCTCAGGAACCTCAAATCAATTTTGGTAGCGTTAAATCCTAACTCTCCACAACAAAGTTTGACTACCTGGAGTTTGACTACCTGGTGTGGTATTCATTGAATTTGGTTTTTATGGTTTTGAATGCTTGAATAGTATTCAACTATTTGATTTTTGGTATGGGTTTCATATAATTTTATATTTAATTAATTAAATATTTAATTGAGTTAGATTATTTATTTTAAAGGGATTCAATTATCTAGGTATCAAAACTTTATTTTAATTATTATTTGAATTCCATGTTGTTTTATTAGCTTTGTTTTTGTTGGTTGTTTTTATAGTAGGTGGTACCATAGGTTACAATAATTTGTATAGCTAGGGATACAACACCAACACCACAACTCTCATCTCTACATATTCTCCACTATGCTTCATATGTTTGTATAACAACCAAATACTTTTTCAGTCCTCTCAAATCGATCTTGTGAATTGTTTATATACCTACTTCCATAATGAAATTTCCATATATAAAGAGTCCTTGGCATTCATATTTCTCTTGGATCATGGGAAGACAAATTTCTTACTTTTATTTCTTAACATCATAATTTATATAACTTAATACATAAGACAATCAATGTGCCAATTTATGATATTCATTACATTTTTTTTCCAGGTTACATTGTCTAGGGAAAAGCCCTGAGTAGTTCCCCTCATTTCCAAGATGGTATCCAAGGTAAACCCTAAACTCTTCAATGCACAAGGATAATCAACAACAAGGTTCTAAGACATTACAAAAATATACTCATTATGAGCTCCATGTTACTTGTTGGAAATGAACTTGGGTGGGGAGGATAACAATCATTTCTCCCAACCACCCAAGTTAAACCCAATTGACAGTGATGATAGTTGGTACATATTCATTAATTTTAATAATAATATTTTAATTTTGATGATATTATTCTCAAAATATTGATGTTAAATGAGTATAAAACCAACATAGATCCCCTCATATTGAGTGATAGGGAAGATATAGGCAGTGGGGCTATCGTCCGATGTAGACCGCCACACGTCCCATCAACCCGCTGATGCCTACCACCCTCCTCAAACTCCCGTCGCCTCATGTTATGAAAAGTTATTACACCACCTAGACATGTAATGCCTGGATCATGCCTCTACGCGGTTGTCACACTTGATCTTTGGTTATGATGCTTTGAAGGTACCTTGCACTCGCCTGATACATCCCTCTCATCCCACACTTCATAATGGGATATCCCTGTGCTACTCTTCTAATTAATCTCCTTCACTACTTTCATAATGGCGACACCATCACCTCCTTCTTGAACTTGTCGCCCAATTGTTTCACTCCTGCTCCTCATTGCACTTGGGCCCATCACCTTTCTTTCCCACTGCACTTCCTTCCCCTCAACACCAACTCCTTGATGTTGGCTCATTCCACCCTTCCCCTCATCCCTCTTCCTTTTGACTTCAATTCCAATTGCTTGTGGAAGTCGCTCTCATCGGGCCCATGGAGGCTCTTCACGTAGACAAAAGGGTTACTCAGGTTCCCGTCTAGTCACTATTGCAGAAGAATTGTCTTAGTCTTATCTATCCCATACCACTCCCCACATCTAGGACAAGATATAATTAATAGAGACCAATGTTCGGGTTTTGAGGAACTTTGTATCAGATGATGAGGTGCTTGACTATGTCGACTTGTGGGTCCCATGCAATAGAAATTCAAGGTCTTGGGTCTCCCAATACCTGAGGACTGTGGACATATATTGGCACTTGAAGCTTCTGGTGGGCCATGCCATGGCTGATCGAAAGGAGTAAAAGCACAAAATTCTACTCCAACTCGATGAAATTCAAGGACAACTCAGGCTCCACGACCATAAGCTGAATTTGATGGCCAAACATCTGGCAGGATTGGATCTCTCTCAAGTTACTCTACCTCAAACTCAGGTACCTTTGGATGAGTGCCAACCCTCTACCTAGTTTTTATGATCTGTTTTTTTTCAATATGTATTCTAGCCTAGGAGGCTTTGGGATCTCAATCCCACCTCATAAGTGTCAAGATAAGAAAAATCAGCAGATAGCTTTTGCTTTTGGCATAGTAGATAGTCTTATTCTTAGTTATAGTCTTACTCTCAATTATATCCATACTTTCAGTTTTAAAAAACAATTCTTCCATATTACCACATATAGTTTGATGGATTGTTGTTGGTTTGGTTTCCCTAATGGAAGACCAACACCAATATTTTTGTATACTTTCATTATGGCAATATAAAGATTCAGGATTATTTACAAAATAAAAAACCAACATAGATCCATTTTACCCCTAAATATATTAAACATCTAAAAAAAACACAAACCTATTAATACTTAAAAAATTATGAATTAAAATAGATCTATGTTAATCAAATACATACACATACATAGTACACACTATACAACAATAATTCATTTGTTAAAATTTTTTCTTTTAACATACATTGCATTTTTTTTCAATTTTTTTTTTAATTTATATTAGAAGCTTAATCATTTTTTGATTATAATTTATGAGTGCTATAAATATGATACAATGCATTTTTTTTTTCTTGTTTGTAAAATGCATCTTTCGTTTTTGGAAAAGATTCAAATTTTCAATGCTCTTTATCATTTTTCTTTTGATATTCTATCAACATCGAAATTTCAAAACAAAAATGTAGGAAAGAAAATAAAATAACATAAAAGAAATTGATATAAAATATTTAATATTGCAATTATAATTGAACTTAATGTTAATTTCTTAGAAAGTTTTAAATTTATCTCAACTAAATAAAATTTCTAGCAATTTTTTTATATAATTAAATGATTTTCAATTCCATGTCTCTCAAACTAAACCTTCACAAAGTGTTAAGAGGCAACCAAACTAAACTAAGAATAATAAAAATACATACTTAGATACTTTAGACTAATAATACATTGGTAGCTAAATTTAATCAGATATTCTAGAAGAATATTTCGTTGATAGATAAGTTAAATAAAATGATCCATGTAAGATATAATTTTTGGGATTATTTGTGTATATTAAGTCATTAATCTATGACCCATATCTATGGGTATTAGTCACAACTAACCGATTTCTCATTATTTTGAAAAATCCACTTAGCACTCACTGTATTGGGTGATGCTTACAAGGGTGGAGAAGTGGGAATGAAACTAGTGAAATGATTCACATAGCATCAGAAAAATTTACTTAGCACTCACTGCATTGGGTGATGCTTACAAGGGTGGAGAAGTGGGAATGAAACTAGTGAAATGAATCACATAGCATCAATCATCACCTCTAGGGCTTGCACTTGATAATTAAGATTTCCTAAAAATTAAATTAGAACAATCCACCAACAATTAAATTAGAATAATCCACTGACAATTAATCTATCAACAATTAAATAAAATAATTGACCAATAACTAAATTAGGAAATTCCAACTTTATTTTTTTTTAAATCTTAATAAAAAGTTTAATAATTTATTTTTTAATAATAAAATATTTTTTTTCAAAAAAACTAAAAAAAACTCTTAATAATTTAAGATGTAATAAGAACATAATCCATCACCTAACTCGTAAGAAAAGAAGAAAATAAGTTTTTATAAAAAATATCCTAAGAAAAGAAGAAAATGACTTTTTATAAAAAATATCCTAAAATAATAATTTATTGATAACTAAATTTAATCAAATACTCTATAACAATAATCCATTGATAGCTAAATAAAATAAAATAATTTATGTGAGACAACAATTTTGAGATTATTTGTATAAACGAAGTCATTAATTTATCACCTATATCCATGAGTATTAGTCATAACTAGCCAATTTCTTATGGTTTTGAATAATCCATTTAACACTCATTGCATTAGGTGATGCTGACATGGGTAAAGAAGTGGAATTGAAACTAGTGAAATGAATCACATAGCATCACTCATCACATGAGGCTTACACATGGTAATTAGTACTTCCCAACAATTAAATTAAAATGATCCATTGACAATTAAATTAAAATAATCCATTAATAATTAAATTAGAATAATCCAATAACAATTAAATTATAAAAAACAAGTTTAAATAATTCACCAATAACTAAATTAAGAAATTCTAACTTAAACTCTTAATTTAAAATGTAACAAGAACATAATACATCACCTAACTCCTAAGAAAATAGGGAGTTTCTCTAAAAGTATATATATTCATTATTGGAGAAATGTATGACTTTTCTCTAAAAATTAAACCAAGATGTCTTTGCATGAGGTGTATAACTCTCATTTATGGCTAACTTCAATATGTATCATTTTTTTATACCAATAACCTTCACTACTTAGTTATTTAACAACCAAAACTTACTGAAAAGCACAGTGCTCAAGTGAAAAAAAATGTTCTATATCATCACTAGCCACTGCTCATGGGTATTAGGGGATGAAATTATTACGTTGATAGTTTTGAATTGGATTATATTAATTTAATGATTCAGAATGCAATAAAGATGAAATTAAGTCATTGCCTAAGTTTCGTCAACCTGGTACGAGGTTAAGAAAAGTTGCACAATAAGTTTTTCAACCTTGTACAAGGTTGCACAGAATTGCACAACTGTATCACTAAAAGTTTAGTACACCTACTAGTGTTAACCTATCAAGTATATAATGAAGAAAAATGCACAATGTTAAAATTATAATTATTTTACATAAATAATAAATAAAATGTTTCCACATAATTTAATGCCTTATCAAAATATCGACTAATATATATATATATATATATTCCATTAAAAATTAAGAATATACATATTTTTGTCTCCATAAACATCGATCTTTCCACTTTCTAATACACAGATCAATATCTTCTATCCCACTCCATAAGATTCATTATCTTTACATTCAGTTCAAAAGACACATTGGTTCTGTCTTTTCCTCAATACTTATAGTCTTTCAGATTTTCATTAAATATAGATGAAACAAAATTCAAAAATATGTTACAACAAAAAAATCATTTCTTCCAAAAGTTGACTATCATAGAATTATTGAAGGATATATGATCCATCATCTAGTTGCAATGCCTCCTTTGAGAGACTTTCTACTTTCTCATTAAGCTCTCTAAGAATGTGAAAACAAGAAAACCATTCCATGTTCTTGATATATGCATGAACTTGACGCAAATGAGGGAGAAGAGATCCGATTCTCATAGAAGAATCCCACGTGACCCAATCTACCACTAACCTAGATCTTTCTTAGTTTGAGCATATCAACATGAAAGAGGAGAATCATTAATGTAGACAAATTTACTTTGTTATTGGATCCATTCCCTAGCACATATCAAATCATGAAGAAATGGGGGATGAAAATTAATAAGACAATCCTTACCCTACAACAAGGTGGGTGTCCTTGGCTAGCTCCATAGAATAAGCCACAGATGACTCCTTCGTCTAGCTAGGGAATTATGGGAATTATGGGAATTTTGAATTTGAATTTCGATTTGTATTCTCCATCCAATATAAATCCTAGACCTGCCACCACTTCACATGGGAGGAGAGTGTCAATGAAAACATAATTGTTCCTAGACCACCAGATGAAATAAATATAGAAAAAGGGAATGAAAAGGAGAGCATGAGATTCTTTGTCTTCTCTCCATATCTTGAGCCAACTTTCTATATCTTTGATTGTCCCTTCAATTTGAGAATCAATTAATTTTTTATTCCATTACATACTTGAGCACCATATGGGCACTAGATAAAGAGGTGTTGGATATATTATGCACTTGATTTACAGAGTGAGAAATAGTTGGGACTCATCGAACCCCTTTTTAGGAAATTTTCCCAGGCTAGAAATTTGTTTTCCAGGGCCAACCAGAGTAATATTTTTAATTTTGTGGGGATATTTGTGGCCTAGATGAATCACCACCACGATTTCCATTTTCCCCTAAAATCATATTCAAAAATCACTTGGTATCCCTTATTGGATGTATAGGTTCCTGATTTCTCATGACCAGTCCAGAAAAGGGTGTCCTCCTCGTCCTCTCGGAGGGAGATGAAGTTTGAATGTAAAAGGTTTGTGTAATCCTCCTAGAGTAGAGATTTTTGGCCTACCATATCTAGATAAGCTGCCGACTTCCATATGGTTCTGCCAATACCGTTAGTGTCCCCAATAGTTGCATCCTTTAGGTTGAAGATACCATTGTCATGAAGATCCTCTACCAGATCATCGGGTAGATTTAACCCTACCCTTGAATTGACCCAGGGGTCCTCACCTATTCTTAGGTTGTTTCCTTTTCCAATGCACCAGAACAAATGGTTTCCAAATAGGGGGAAGGATTCTACCATGGATTTCCAACAAATCAAAGAGTTTTGCACCATCTTCCTGGGAGATCTAATATAGTTGAAAATGGATGAATCTGGGAAATACTTTGAGACCATGACCCTGCCCCAAAGAATGTCATTGCGAAGAAGTCTCCATATGCTTTTAGCTATGAGGGATTTTTAGAACCAAAAGGGGTTTTTAATATCCCAACTCCCCAACTCTTTAGTCATTTCCGATTTTGTCCATTTCACCAGTGGGATGCCACCTCTATCTCTGTTTCCTAGCCATAGAAAGTGGAAGCAAAGATTCCTGATTTTAGTAAAAATTTTATTCGTGATTTTGGCTATGGAATCCCAATATACTAGAATGATTCTCAACAATAAATTTAAAAGTGTTAAACGACCTCTCCTTGAAAGCTAGTGGTGGATACAAAATGAGATTTTGGTCTGAATTTTCTTTTAAAGACAAATCTAGTATTTAAACATATAATCGATGGCATTAAGCATGAAACCCATATACTTCAGGACTTCTTCTAAGGTCTTAGTTTGATAAGGAAGAAGTTATTGTAAAGCAGTTGAAGAATCCTCTTCTAGGACTTGGACCAGTAATATAGACTTTTCAATGTTGACTTGCATACCTGTAGAAATAAAGAAAAGATCCAGGATATTCTTCAGGGCTCAAAATTCCGAGATAGATCCTACACCAAAGAGAATTACATCATCAAAAAATAATAGATGGGTGAGAGTCTTAGTGATAGTTATTTTTAGACCTTTGAGGAGCTCATCGACATGAGTGTCTTTGAGAAGGAGGCTGAGGCCTTAAAAAACTAAGAGGAATATGAATGGAGAGAGAGGAAACCCCTGGCAGATCCCTCGAGAAAACCTGAAGGAGGGGGAGGTGTTCCCATTGATAAGGAAAACAAAGTTAGAGTATCTGATGCAACCCATGATCTTGTTGATAGAATGGGGATTCATCCCCATTTGGATCAAGGCTATCCTTACAAAAGTCTAATTGACCTTGTCAAATGATTTGGACATGTTGAGATTCATTACGATGGGCGAGATGTTTTTGAGCTTTATGGAGTGGTGAGATTCTTGAGTTAAAGAGACATCATTGTGAATTTAGTGTTTGAACAAGAATTTGTATTGTACCTTAGAGATGATATCACTGAAAATGAGCTTGATGCAATTGGAAATGATCTTCGCAATTAGTTTGTAAATCACATTGCAATAGGATATAGGTTGGAAGTCTTTGAAGGAGGAAGGGTTATGCTTCTTTGGAATTAGGGAAAGGAATGTAGAATTGAGCGAGTCCCCTATCTTACAAGATTTTTAAGATTCTTTGGATACTTTCACCAGGTCCGCTTTTAGAAGCTTACAGAAACCTAGAAAAAATTCAATTGTTAGTCCATCTGGACTTGGACTTTTGAATTTTTGAAAGAAGGATAAATTTTCAAAAAATTCCTTCTCCGTGATGTCACTAGATAAATAGGTGTTCATGTCCTCCAAAATTGCTGAGGGGAAAGGTTGATGAATTGGAGAATTTATGATATGGGGCACCTTGCTGGGGCCTTGTAAAGATTGGAGAAGAAATGTTACCTGCTTTATAAATCTCATTACTATAATATACCTTTCTACCTTCTTGATATGCGATTTCCAAAATGGAGTTGTACATTATCCTATAACTGGAAAACCTGTGGAAAAATTTAGTGTTGTTGTCCCCTTCCCGAATCCATATGGATTTTCTTTTTTGGCACCATTTTGATTCTTCATTTGCTAGTGCAATTTGTTTTTTCTTTAGGAGTGTTTGTAGCAAGACTTCTTCTTCACCCGACAAACTGCTTGCATCTTTTTCAATAAGGAGGAGCCTGAGATGTGATTCCACTTCCCTTAGGAGGGATGATTGTTTTTCCTTGAAAAATTTGGACCATTTGGATGTTTCTTGTTTTGTTTCGGATATATTTTTGACAAATTGAATCATGAGAGGTTTCCATGACTCTTCACTCAAGTGGATCCAAGTATCCTCGACCAAATTTTGAATCCTTATCTTTTATCCAATCCTGATTAAATTTCAAGGGGAAGAAATGTCTTTTCTTATAGCTTGAGATTTCCAAAATGACCAGTAGGTGATATGGGAGAGGTGTCATGGTTTCCTATTAGGTAATCCAATCCCATAACCTAGGGGGTTAACATATGGCTCCTACTCAGGGATATATTCTCACCATAGACTGCATGAGAACCTCAACATCTCTTGGTATGACCTGTGCCTACACACACTAAAACAAGTAAACTGTTGTGACCTTGAGGGGTGGTGTAACTCACACCTTGTTCATATGAAAATGAAACCATTAACATCTAAAGAAACACTTGAAATAAAATTTTGACATTTTTATTCTAACATATCAATATGAGCATGCAAAACATAAGAATGTAACATGGAAATATGAAATGATGCAAGAAAATAATATGTAAATCAAAAGTATGCATGAAAATCAAAACAAGAAGCAACTACACTAGCATGATATGCAATATGCAACATATATACAATGCAATGCAGGATGCAAATGCCTACTATAACCTACCTACTCTAATATATGTTAGTTTTAATGCTAGGTATAATCATATAACTAGTACAAACATGTTAGCATCGTATCAAAACATCTACCTCTATGATTTATCACAGACCCGAATAAGGATAAGTCGATCATGTTGGAATTTTAAATTTTCTAGTTACACAATTACAATTACTTAATCCAATAGAAAATGTAGTAGGATCACTGAAATATAGACAATCACAGATACAATAGAACACAAATATTATCCTAGGAAACCCTCATGGGGGAGAAAACCTAGCAACCAAAATCCTCAATATAGATTCCTTCAACTAGTACAATGATGTGCTATAGCTCTACAAGAAAGACCAAGAGAAAAACACCAAAAGAAACAGTCTCCAAGACTTGTGTGCTAGGCCTTCTTATGCTCTCCAAAATGCACAAGATAAGTGTGTGAGTGTGTGACCAAATGAGAGGAACCTATCCTCTATTTATACACAACAGTGTCTCTTGAAGAGACATGTATTTTGACCTAACTAACCCATAAAACATGGTCGAATAGCCACAATGGGGATTTTTTACAATTATAAAGTAAAATACAAATTCTATAATAATTTCTGTTGAGACGACTTGTACAATATAATTTTGATAATCTTTTAAATGTTTGACCAAAAAAACTATACAAGAATATTTTCCGTAGTTACACCAAAAATATTAACACTCCCTCTTAACTAGGAAGGTATTATTTCCAGACATAGACTCTAGGTCTGATACCACACGAGCTCACATCCATTGACTGTTAAAAATGTGAATATATACATCCTCAGATATCCATAGTGCAACATGAATTCACCCCATGCATTCAAGTTCTATGAGTAGCTCTCAATATCTACAACATGTCCCTAAGACATCCACTCCCTGTGATGCATCAATACCTGATCATGTGCACTCCTGTCTCAGTTCCAACCCTTTTTCATGCTGGATGAGATCCACCAGACTCAATGCCAACCATTTTTCATGTTGGATGAGTTCCACCTATCACTCCCTCTGAAGAGGGACCACACCAAGCTTGTCCCTAAAGTACTTGAACTTCGTCCTTGACAACGGCTTGGTGAAAAAATCCGCAACCTGATCCTCGGTAGTCATGAAGTGGAGCCTCACTGCTCTCCTCTGTACCATATCCCTAATATAGTATATCTAATATCGATATGCTTTGACCTATCATGGAACACCAGGTTCTCTAACAACTTCATTCAACTTTGGTTGTCACACCAAATGTAGTTCGCCTCCAATCCGAGACCAAATAACCAAGATAATAGCTTCCAAATCCACACTGCTTCTCTGCTCACTGCACATGCTTCCACATACTCAGCTTCAGTCATACTGAGTGCCACACAAGACTACTTCCTACTGCCCTATGAGACCATAATGGAGTCAAGACTAAAATATCCTGAAGTGATATTCCGGTCAAGAATAGTTCCAGCCCAATCTAAATCTGAGTATCGATAATCCAAACTCATGGTCAGATCTATACCAGAGACCATGATATAGATTACCCTTAAGGTACCTCAACATTTGTTTTTCTGCAACAAAATGAACCTGTCTTGGCTGCTCCAAATGATGACTCAGGGTATTCACTACAAAACATATATCTGGTGTTGTGCTCGTCAAATACATCAATGCACCCACTATTTGCATCTATAAGGTAGAATCCACAATCTCTGAAGTTGTATCTTGCAACAAATTTAGATTTGATACCATCAAGGTAGCCATGGCCTTACAATCCAACATCTCGAACCTCTTCAATATTTCCACATCATAATTTCCTTGATTTAGGAAAATCCCATCTGATCTCTACCAAACTTCTAGTCCCAAGAAGTAGTGAATCATTTGATTCGAAAAGATATTTTGAAGACTATGGTTGAGTTTTAAAACATGATTTCATTAACCATTTAGGAAACTGATGAAAGAGGAAGCATCAATGATGAAATATGGAAACCATAATAACATATATAGATATGGAAATAAACATAAATAAACAACAAACCATAAACAACAAATTTGATAACAGAGTTTGACAATCTCGCCTACGCCCTCGGGCCTTTGTCTCAGTGGGTGAGGCTTTCTTATTTCTCTTCAAAGATTCAAAATTACATCATAACAACGCCAAATGGCTTACAAACTGATATGAATGTGTTCTTATAGATCTCAAGAACCTGTCATAATTGACGGCACTGAAAACGGATGAACGAAGCTCCCAAAAATGGCTCGCAAAGTTTCTCTCCTCAATGGATTCCTTACATAAAAATGGATTTGGCTTAACAATTCTTCATCATTTTCTTGTTATAAACTCCCCCTAAGGCTTCCAAGAACCTCTGGTTTATATAGGCTTGAATTTGGAAACAAACTCCCAACTTCCCCCCAAGATCTGGCCCCAAAAAGGGCTCCAGATCCCCCAATATTGGTCAAATCTCTCAAAACTATTGAAACAATCAATAAAAATCTGTATTATATGGTATAAAAACCCACTTTGGCAAATAATAAGGGTGCAACCCACTTCACGTAGGCCTCTAGTCATATGGCCCCCCTCCATGTGGCCTTGGTTTGGCACTGACTTGCTGGCCCCCTCCTCCGTTGCTCTCGGTCATGTGGCTTGGCCCATGTGGCCACGCCCTTACCATTTCCACGCACCTTTAACAAAAGTTGGCCCTTGGTTCCTAGCACCTGGTCACACCCTTGGTTGGTGGGCTAGCCTGGCTGACCGGGTGTGATCCCCTCAAATCCGCGCTAAGGAATAACACCAGGACATATGTAATGGTCACATGGTTTTGTTATCATCAGGGGCTTGGAGATACACCATAGCATAGTCCATGCCAAAGTTAAGGATCATATGGTTCGAGCATATGTTGTGCGCGCCGGGGGCTAGGGCTAGGCCCCAACCCTTTTTTTCCACCGAATTAACACCATACCAAGCTTAAATAATACTTTTACACTATAGTTAACAAGGAATAAAGTGGGCAGGCTGGTAGCCCGGCCCTACCAAAGCACTCGCCGCCCGGACTAGAGGTCATGGGTTCGATTCCCCAAGAGTCCATACAATTTTTTCCCAAACTATTTTTCCAATGGACAGGTGCCACGTGGCAGACCAGGACTGGGCCACGTGGCACCATGATATTTGCCTAGATAATGGACATGTGTCAACCAACAATTCATCCACCTGTCAACCTAGTCAACATGCCACTGTACCTTCCATGTCACTATATGGCCGTACGACCTGTACAGTTAACTTCCACGTCAACACTATACGGACGGTACAGACTGCACAATCATCAAGTTTTGCCTATTTGGCAAAACGAACAAATCACAATATATTTTTCATACGACGTCTGTTTGAGCCCGTTCAAGTTGGTTCGTATCAATGATGCCTACGTACACGTCCATTTTGAATCCATTTTGATCACTTTGATGTTTTTGCCTTCCTGGACCCATTTTTATTCTTGGATCCATTCTAGATCACACCTCCCCACTAAAGACCTTTTGGTCCTCCAAAAGGATACTAACCAATCATCAATTGTGATATAAGCCATCCCACATGTTCACTTTCTTTAAACTATGTCTTCTACACCTATCTCATCAAGATCAAGATCAACTATAAAAAAACCATGATAACAAACAACATATTGTTAGCCACTTGTACTCTGTCACATCTTACTGAAGCCACTATCATCCATGTTGACAACATTACTAATGATAACATCAGAAATATGACTGTAAATGAGATAATATGTTTGTAATACTTGCATGATATTAGCTTATCTTGAAGCAAAGTATGATTTAACTTCCGTTCTACAATCATTTTGTGTTCTTGCTTAAGATCCATTACTTGATTTGCACAATTATAGGTGTTTTTCTTGCATGAGATTCCTTTATTAGTTTTTCCATTGTTTGAAGAGATTGATTTTCTTTTAGGTGATGAGCATGTACAACATATTCTTTGCCTGCTTTGATTAAGTGATATTGATTCTGTTCCCTGTAGAATATTTCTTTGTGATCATACAAATAAGGACTGCCTAAGACCATTCCACATTCATTGAGTGGCACCACATCACACGTTACCTCATCGAAAATATAAGATGAAATTGCAAACTTTAATGTGCATTGCTTTGTTATGTGAAATTTATGATTGTTGCTTATCCATTTAAGTGAGTAAGGTTTATGATGCATCTGAGTGTTTAATCCCATTTTTTTAACCACTTCCTCTGAAATCAAGTTAGATTGAGATCCACTATCTATCAATGTGTCGACCTTAGTATGCCTCATAATGACCCTTATGTGAAACAATTTACTTCTAGAATCATATCCATAACCAGTTTTACCTGTCAAACCAACTGCTGAGATTTTAGATTCATCACCCGAATCCGATCCCAAATTTGTTGGTCGTGTTGTTGTTGCAACTATTTGCCTCCCTTTCCTTTCCTTGAACCACTTCATTCTCTTCTCGGGATGCAATTTCTAGCAATGGTCCTCATCATTCCCTTCTTTCTTGCAATGTGTGCAAGAGAGCTTCTATTCCTTTCTTGCCACTGAATTTTCCTTCTTGCTATTCCACTTCCTTTCGTCCTCTTTTCTCGAAGACGATTCCCCTAATACACCAACTCCTATTTTCCCTGCCTCAATGTATGTTTCTTGAACATAAAACTCATCAATATTATTAGGTCCAAACATAAATACAATGTTATGAATATGCGCAGGTAAACCTCCTATATACTTCATAAGAGTTTCTTGGGTATTTAATGGAATGTCTAACATTAATGCCATTTTACAAAATCCATCTGTGTATTCTTGTACTATTTGTCCCTTTCTTAGTTTAAGACATTTCCAATCACTTAAATCCTTCTCTTTATAACCCAAAATATACAATTTATTTCTAAGTGTAGAAACAAAAACTTGCCATGATGGAAATACATTACCCACTTGTTGTGTGCCATTTTGCAACTTTCTTTGCCACCAAATGAGTGTTGTGCCTGCAAGATGAAGCGATGCCAATTTGATTTGAGTTTCCTCATATTTGATTTGTTGCACATTGCAATAAACCTCCATCTGTCTGATCTAGTTATCAAGCCTCTCTGCATTGACTTCACCATCATACATGGGTAATTCAAATTTCACATCAAGCTTAAGTAAAGGAATTTCATTTTTATGTTTATGGGAATGTTTTCTTGTAGTGGATTTGGAGATTGAACTTGAAGAAGAAGATGTTGATGGAGAAGAAGGAGGTGAAGAAGGAGTTTGAGGAGGATCCTCTCCTTCTTCACTTTTGACCTTTGAACATTCACCTAGAATAGGTCTCTTCCATTCCAAGTAACCCTCATATAAAACCTTCATCATCTCTGACATGGGGAAAAAAGTCTTTCGAAACTCTTTCTCCTCATGAGAAAGTCCCTCTTCCGGTGCCATCCTATCACTTTGAGAAGTTCTCTTTCTTGATCCAATCTCAGGATTCTCTTCAACAATATCACCTTCATCACGATTCAACTTTTCCCTAGTAATCACGCAAACTCAAAAACCAACCGTCAACTAGCTTTGATACCACTTGATCTGAAAAGATCTTTTAAAGACTATGGTTGAGTTTTAAAACATGACTTCATTAACCATTTAGGAAACTGATGAAAGAGGAAGAATTAATGATGAAATATGGAATCCATAATAACATATACAGATCTAGAAATAAGCATAAAGAAACAACAAACCATAAACAACAAAGTTGATAACGGAGTTTGAAAATCTCGCCTACATCTCCAGGTCTTTGTCTCAGTGGGTGAGGCTTTCTTATTTCTCTTCAAATATTCAAACGTACATAATAATAGTGACAAATGGATTACAAAATGATCTGGTTGTTTTTTTCTAGATCTCAAGAACCTGTCACAACCGACGAAACTGAAAATGGATGAACGAAGCTCCCAGAAATGGCCCACAAAGTTTCTCTTCTCAATGGCGCACCTGCATAAAAATGGCTTTGGATTAACAATTATTACCGTAAGGCTTAACAATTATGAACTCCACCTAAGGCTTCCAAGAACCTCTGGTTTATACAGGCTTGAAGTTGGCAACAAAATCCCAACTTCCCCCCAAGATCTGGCCTAAAACATGGCTACATATCCCCCAATATTGGGCCAAAATCTCTCAAAACTGGTGAAAAAATCAAAATCTTTATTATATGGTATAAAAACCCACTTTGGAAAATAATAACGGTTCAACCCCCTTCACATGGGCCCCTGGTCATATGGGCACCCTCCATGTGGCCCCAGTCTGGTGCTAACTTGCTGACCCCCTCCTTCGTTTCTCCTGATCATGTGGCTTGGCCCATGTGGCCACACCCTAACCCTTTCCATGTACCTTTAAAAAGATCTGACCCTTGGTTCCTAGTGCCTGGTCATGCCCTTGGTCGACGGGCTATCCTGACCGACCAAGTACGATCCCCTCAAATCCACGCTAAGGAATAACACCGGGACATATGTAATGGTCACATGGATTTTTTATCGTCAGGGGATTGGAGCTACACCATAGAACAATTTGTGCCAAGGTTAAGGTTGATATGGTTTGAGCATATGTTGTGTGTGTTGGGCGATGGGGCTAGGCCCCAACCCTTTTTTTCTACCGAATTAACATCATACCAAGCTTAAATAATACTTTTACACTATAGTTAACAAGGAATAAAGTGGGTGGGATGGTAGCCTGGCCTTGCCAAAGCACTCGCCGCTCAGACCAAATGTCACGGGTTCGACTTCCCAGGAGTCCATACAATTTTTTCCCAAACCAATATTTCAATGGAGGGGTGCCATGTGGCAGCCCAGGACTGGACCACATGGCACCATTCTATTCACCCAGATAATAGACACATGTCAACCAAAAATTTGTCCACCTTTCAACCTAGTCAACATGCCATTGTACCTGCCACATCACTTTATGGCCTGTATAGTCATCTTCCACGTCAACACTGTACAAACTGTACGGACTTCATAGTCATCAAATTTTACCTGTTTGGCAAAATGAACAGATCGCGATATCTTTCAAATACGATGTCCATTTGAGCCCATTCAAGTTGTGTTGGGTTTGTATCGATGAGGCCTATGCAAACGTCCATTTTGAAGCCATTATGAGAACTTTTATTTTTAGGCCTTCCTGGACCCATTTTGATTCCTGGATCCATTCTCGATCATCATTCCTAAATATTTCATCTTGAATTCTGTAGCCAATTTTCTCTTACATTCAGTGATGATATTTTCCACACATGTTAGAAATAGGTCATCTACATACATTAGTAGAATTACCGGTTCACCATCCTCAACCTTGAATTAAAGGTTATGATCTGCACTACTCTTGGTAAAACCCAAGCTCATCAAAAAATTGTCAATCATACCATACCATGCTCTGGGTGCCTGCTTCAATCCATATAAATCCTTCTTTAAACTACACACATGAGTCTCCCTGTCATGTGTCTCGAATCCAAGTGGTTTCTCCACATAAACTTCCTCTTTTATTTCACCATTCAAGAAGGTTGTCTTTACATCTATCTGGTGCACCTTCCATTTCATCATAGCGACCAATGAAAGTATAGTCTTGATTGAGGTATATCTTTCTACGAGAGAAAAAGTATCTTCATAGTCAATCCCTTCCTTCTGAGAGAAACCTCGGGCCACAAATCTTTCCTTATATTTTTAAATACTTCCATTAGATGTGTGTTTCATCTTGTAGATCCATTTCAAAGTTACCATATATTTTTCCTTTGGTTTGGGAACCACATTCCAGACATCATTCTGCATAATGGACTGGTATTCCTTTTCCACGACATCTTTCCAAACTTGATTTTCTGCAACCTCTTCATAACTAGAAGGTTTTTCATCCATTATGTCACAAAAGCATGCCACGTAGTTGGAATACAACTTTGACTTCTTACTTTCCATGAAATATTTCTCTGGGGCATCAATTCTTTTTACATCTCTAATAAGCTCTTGTGCCCAATATGGTCTTCTCTTGCGAGAAGGTATCTCGGCTGGTTTCTGAGGTTCTACTATGTCATGATCCTCTGGAACAACTTCCTCTAGTTCAACTACCTTTGGAACTTTATGAAATTCATTCTCTTCTTCATGTGCCTCTTCTTCATGGATTTTCTTGGATTTACTGAAAGCTGCATTCTCAACAAAGGTTACATCTCAGCTGATATCCACTTTTCGGTGATCAGGAATGTATATCCTGTAAGCCCTTGATGTGTCACTGTAACCAAAAAATATGCCCTTCTGTCTGGAAGGGTCGAAATTTTTCCTCTTTTCCTTGGGGATATTGACAAATACAAGGAAACCAAATATTCTGAAATGGTTGAATTCTGGCTTCTCTCTTGAAAACATCTCCTTAGGTGTTTTGTTTTCAAGCACCTTGAGGGGGATTTTATTCTACACGTATACTGTAGTCTTCACTACTTCTTCCCACAGATGCATGGGAATATATTGATCATGGATCATGGCCTTTACTGCTTCCATGATCATCTGGTTCTTCCTTTCAACTATTCCATTTTGTTGAGGGTTATATAGAGTAGAAATATCCTTCTTAATCCCAACTTCCTTGCAATACTTCTTGGATTCTTCTGAGTTGAATTCACCTCCATTGTATGATCTCAATGTCTTTATGTTCCACTCTATCAAGTTTTCTACCAGAGCCTTGAACTCATTGAATTTTCCAAAAAAATCATTCTTTTCTTTTAACAAATAAATCCAAGTTTTGTGTGAGTAATCATCAATGAAAGATACATAATATACATACTGACTTAGTGAAGCTACTGACATCGATCCACACACGTATGAATGCACGATGTCCAAAAATCCTTTGGCTCTGCTATCACTATTGGAAAAGGAGTGACTCATGTTCTTGCCTTGTGCACATCCTTTGCACAATCCATCTAGTTCTTCTTGGATTTTTGGAAGACCTATCACCATTTTACTCACAACCAGAAGAGCTTTGTAGTGTAGGTGAGAAAATCTCCTATTCCATATTTCACTGGGATTCACAATATCATGAACCATTGTAGAGTCTGAACGTCCTTTTAATTTGTAGAGACCTCTTTTTTCAACTCCAATCACTACTACATCATCAAGGGTCTTCCCTCTAGGCGACACAAGAACTTGACCATCAAAAAATGCTACTCTAAATCCTTTCTTGTCCAATGCTAAAATTGAGAGAAGATTCTTCTTTAAACTTGGAACATAGAGAACATCCTTCATCTTCATTTTCTTTACCGAGTTTAACTTGTAGGAAGATTCTCAAACACCTTTGATTGGATATTGATAGTCTTCACCCAATTTCACCTTGTGAGGTGAATATTTATTAATAAGGTTAGATAAGGAGTCTTCATAGCCTGTCATGTGCTTGGAAGCATCACTGTCTATCAACCAAGTGTCTCTTCCATGAGTAACAATACCTGTGAGGGTTGAGATAATAATATAATCCTCATCACTTGATTCATATTTCTTTCCAACCTTCCTAGGAGGCTCATCATCTTCACCTGTGTGAGCTTGATGACTCTTACTTCTTTTCTTATTCTTAATTTCCATAATGAGGGGTAAATCCCTAACAAAGTGTTCCAATTCCTGACAAAAGTAACATCTGATCTTTGAGTTGTCTCTTTGACCCATCTTAAACTTCTTAGGTAAAGAATACTATCTTTTCTTCTTAGGTAAAGAATGCTATCTTTGAGTTGTATCTAAACTTCTTATTCTTTCCTTTCTTGGTGTGGGTGGCTAGAGATTGATCTTCATCTGCCATCTTTTCTTCTCTTGCAGTTGTCCTAGATTCTTCTTGGTTACAATCTTCCCAAATCCTACTAAACTTGGGAAACTTCTTTCTTGAGAAAATTCCTTGGATGAATGCATCCGATGACCTTGGGAGGCCATTCAAGGTAGTCATCACCATCTCTTCTCCTTGTACTATGTCACCAATGGCTTCTATCTTCTCCTTGATTTGATTCACTCTTGAGAAATAAGAGTGAATGGCTTCTAAGTTCTGCATTTTCACATTCTTCAACTTAGATCTCAGAGTCATTCTTCGGTTTATGTTGTTTCCTTCAAATAGACGAGTTAAGGTGTCCATGATTTTCTTTGGATAAGATAATGATGATACATGATGGGTAAGGCAGTCCTTAATGGAGTCTCCAATAGTCCTTTTTTCTCTCACCATGTCCTTCTTATATTTTTCCTTAGCTTCATCTCCTTAAGGTTCTTGAACTTCTTCTATAATAAACTTATCTAGTTCATGTTATTCAATAAGGAGGGTTACTTTGTACCTTCAAGCCCAAAAGTTATCAACTGCATCTAGCTGCTCATCGTTTTTTGTTCTGGTAGTCATCCTTCCTAGGACCACACAAAAATATGACCAAAATTGAAATACTGAACTTACCAGTAGGTGCGCTCTGCTAAGGTAAGATGATTGGTGGTCTTGCTTTGTAAAAATTCCCCCCCAAAATGGAAAAACTTCAACCTTAGGGTTTGGGTGAAACCCTAACTTCAATAATTGCAAATTGGAAAACTGGTCCACTGGAAAAGTGCACTAGGCTAGGGAGAACCTCTTGATGGTATTGGTTTTTTTGGAAACTATCTCTAGACTAAAAATGGCTCCCTTTTAGGTTTCTAGATCTGCAACTGGCTTCTATTCAAGCCTACTTTGATACCATGTTGGAATTTTAAGTTTTCTAGTTACACGATGACAATTACTTAATCCAATAGTAATTGTATTAGGATCATTGAAATATAGACAATCACATATACAATAGAACAAAAAGATTATCCCGGGAAACCCTTGTGGGGGATAAAACCCAACAACCAAAATCCTCAATATATATTCCTTCAACTAGTACAATGATGCACTATAGCTCTCCAAGAAAGACAAAGATGAAAACACCAAAAGAAACATTCTTTAAGACTTGTGCACTAGACATTCTTATGCTCTCCAAGATGAACAAGAGAAGTGTGTGAGTGTGTGACCAAATGAGAGGAACCTATCCTCTATTTATACACAACAATGTCTCTTGACCTAACTAACCCATAAAATAGGGCCGACTAGCCACAATGGGGATTTTTTTACAATTATAAGTAAAATACCGATAATATAATAATTTATATTGAACCGACTTGTACAATATAATTATAATAAACTTTTAAAGGTTTGACCAAAACAACTATACAAGAATATATTCCGTAGTTACACCAAAAATATTAACAGAGAACAAAAATAACATGCATTAGAACATGAATTTTATCATAACCAATCATAAATTCTAACTCATGGAGGCAGTAGGGAGGGACCGAATCATGCAAAGAGGTATCTCCAGGACCCTACCCTATCCATCCCAAGACAAGGCCAAGAAAATTAGATGAAGGAAAATCCTCATCCGCAACTACAAGGCTATCGCCAGAAGGTCGATGATAAGGGATGAGAAGGAACCTATAGAAATTTTGACGATTGTCTATGGGAAAAGAGGGTGCAAGAAAATGCATGAAACTAGGCACAGAGAAATTTTTTTACTCTCAACCAAAGGTTTGTTGATTTGCGTGTGAAATTGAAAAAACCTACAACAAGCCAAAGTTTGAAAACAACTTCGTCTGACAGGAAAGTGACCATCATGAAAGGAACCCCCAACCATATCTATAGTATAATGACAAGATGAAAGAAAAGGAGGTTGGAAATTCTTGTCACAAAAATACTTCTCTAGGAAAACCATGTCCTCACCCTCATCAAAATTAGAGCACAACGATGGTTGAAAATTCTCTTCATGGAATAAATCCAATTTCTTAAAAGAATAAGTACCTGTTAGTTTTTGTAGCTCGGAGGTACTTTTTCATTGGTGGTGCCTAGAATGTAGAAGTGACGAGAAAATGTCTCTCTTAAGTGATTTTATAAAGTGAGTTTATAAGTTGGTCCTTTTAATATTTAATGGGTAAAATTGACTTTATGAAGTTTGGGTTACTTAAGTGATTTAAATGAACTCAACGGAATATTAAGTCATGACATTTTATCTCAAGAGGGAAAGATCTAATCTTTACCATCTACTTGAACATCTATCTCTTTTTTTAGCTAGGAGGTACTTCTACATTGGCAGGTTCCCAACATGTAGAAGTGATGAGAAAATGTCTCTTTCCAGTGGCTTGAATTTATAAAGTGATTTTATAAAGTTAATTTGGGTCCTTTATTTAATGGGTAAAAGTGACTTTATAATGTTTGGGTCACTTAAGTGATTTAAGTGAAATCAATGAAAGATTAAGTCATGTCTATTGATCTTGTTGATCAAGATTAAATCTCAACCCTTGAGAACTAGGGTTGGGGAAGTTACTCATTAAAGAATGCTTAAAAGCATCTTGTGAGAGAGGTGGGGTGCACTTTCCAAGGAGAGGTTGAGGAGAAGTTGAAGAGGCACACTTTCCAAGAGAGGGTTTGAGCTGAAAGGAAGAAGAGAAGGAGAAGCAATAGGATTGGCACTAAGACCGAGGCAAAGGTGGCATGTATCCCAAGGAGATTTCAACATTAAATATAGTCCAATACCATACAGTAAAGGAGGGTCCTATAGTAAAGATTTTAGAGATCCATACAACATTTTTCATGTTGGATATGAAACTACAACAAGCATAGAAATCAAGGCAAGGTATTGGCACAAATTTCTAGGTGTTTTTTTCTACTGGAAAATTTGTACAACAAGGTACTATTCTGTACCAAATTTGGGCACAAAAATCGAGGCACTATTTTTGTTGTTTGTGACTATATGATGCAACCCCCCTCTCCTCCTGGGGTTCTGCGACCTCCCAGTCTAGAATCTTTCCAATTGTCGAGTCAGATCGACTCTTTGAGTTCCTCTTTGAACCCAAATCAACTATGCACATGTCCCTTTTTCTTCTATGTGCAGGTCATGTCAGACCCGCCTAATTTCCATGGTCAGGATTTGACCGATATAAATCTTCCCCTCGATTGATGGTCACAACAGTATTGGGCCACCAACATGCTCACCCCTTTGCAGAAGAACCCTATCCCCGATATCTGAAAGTGCTCACCCGATCTCCCTTTGATTGTGCCCGTTGATCTCCTGTCCCAACGAGATCAACGACTCCAGTGAATTTCGGCCTGTGAACTGACACGTTCACTAATTTTGCCTCTGCTCCCCAAAATGATTCCCTACTATCAATTCCCCTTCTCATATTGACGAACCTAAGTTACTTCAGGTTTCCAGTCTTCGGAAATCTCAACATCTCGTGCCCCACAAGCTCCTTTTTCTAAGTGCCTTCTTCGCATGTGTCCTTGGGCTATGTTCTCACATGACCACGTGATTACCTATTAAAGCTCGCACACCTTCAATCCCCCAAAAATTTTCGGGACCCTTGATTTCCCTATCTTGACGATACCTCTGGATTGACGGTTCATATCTGTCCTCTCTAAATCCTACAGATCAGATCTACTTCCTTTGAATCAACAGGTGAGATCTATTCGCGATTTCTGACTTCGGGAATCTCAAATATCAATTCCTCACCACTGCTGAATGGTTATCTTCTGGAGTAGAAGATCCGCTGACACGTATCCTCCCCAATAAATGACTGTGCTCCCACTTCAGGACTTTGGACTCCTCGTCCAAATCAACGATCCACATTGTTGCCTCCTCGATTAATGATCGAGATCCTCTTCGGCTCTTCAGACCTTTCTCCCCCTCCTTTATTTTTCTTTGGAGTTATAGATATGGCGCTGCGTGTCCTCCTTCGCATCGATGACTCTCGCCATTTCTGGGACTTTAGCCTTCAGCGTCCTCAAATATCAACAACCACAAATCTACAAAGTGAAATCTTCCAGAGTGTTGGAGCTTCTGACACCTGTCCTCCCTTGATCCAACAACTGCTCAATGGCTGTCTAATGGAGTGAATCTCCATCCTCCACATGTCCCTTCGTAGATCAACGATCCACCTACTCCCTATGGGATCAATGACTGTTAACCATTTCGGCCTTCGATGCTTCAGAACTTTCCGAAAATTCTTTTCGTAAAAACCCCAGAGTGCAATCCTCCGAAGTCCATGATCAGGTGACACCTGTCCTACCCAGATCAATGACTATCATCTGATTCGGCTGTTCGAGCTTCGAAGATTTCAAAATTTCATCCTTCGCATCCTCCCGGAGTGATTTCACCCAGAGTTCATGATATTTCGTCACATGCCCTTTCTGGATCTGACAGTCTATATTCTCTTCGGGTCTTCGACTCTCTGCGCTATGGCTCTCCAGTGCTTCGGGATTCAGAAGTTTCAACTTCTCTGTGCACTCATTCCTCTTGGAGCGGTTCTATCCAAAATCAATAGATTTCCACCATGTGTCCTTCCAGTTGATGGACGGTCCCAAATGGGTTCAGGACTTCAACAAGTCTTCTCTCCTACGTATACACAATGCTAAATCTTGTGCACCTTCTCGTGATCAGACGATGACTGATCCTCTACACTCAGATCCAACGCTTGAGATTTGTTTCCTCCTATGTTATTCCTTATGTCATTGGATGTTGATATAACGGTCTAGGCTCATTTCCCACAACCAATATAATGTTTGTTGTCACTCCTCCTCTTGAGATTCCACCTTCTCCCAACTTGGAAGATTTTGAAAGTGTTAAAATCTCTCGGCCTTTGAACTTTCTCTTGCAAACCCGACTATCTTGGGTCTCTCTTACGCTCTTGAACACATTGTCTCTTCTGAGATTTAGGACTTAGAATAAGTCCACTTCCCATGCACTCCTTGCATTATTCCTTCTGAGCTTGATCTCCTTGAACATTTCAATCTCCCGTGCATTCCTTGCATTTCTGGGATTTCGTCAAACTCAGATCCGAAGGATTTCTTGAAAATAAATTCTTCTCACCCTCCTGGCGATCTCCTTGCTCAATGCACACCTTATAGATCTCATCCCTACAAAGTGTTCAATAAATATGGTTTCTCCCGAACTCAACATAGAGTTCCTTCTATGCACTCTTGCACTTGCTCGATGCCCACCTGGAAGAGCTCTACAGAGTTCTCAGTAACTATGTTTCTCTGTGCTCCTTCTACACAGTCCCCCCCCCCCCAAGGTATTCAATAACCTTGAGGTTCCTCTTGAGTTTGTGATCGCTTTTTGTGTTCCCTCCTAGCACGTTCTTTTCTGACTCCGTAGAGTTCAGATGCACAATCCTTGCACTGGATACATAATCTCAATTGTTCTGTTGTGCACTCCTTGCATAGCCTAAAGAATCCATAATGATATTATAAAAATCAATGAAGATAAAATAAATCTATCTCCTAATACAAATGAAATTTATCACACATCCACAACATTCATTCGTGAAAATACACAAACACACGATATGTAGGAAAAACTTATTTTCTATTATCTCTGTGTGTCTATACAGATGTTTACAAAAACTGGACTGCAACAGAGTCCCAGTTCTCTCGAGCTCTCTCTCTCAGAACTATTCTACCTCTTAAGTCTCCTAATACTTTCTACCAAGATCTCTCTCCGTCTCTTCATTTCAAAAGAGGGCTCTACAAGCTCATCCTCTCTCACTAACCTCATCAATTACATTGAAGTTTTCATAAATTGCCATCTAGTCTGATGTGAACCTAGAGAAATCAACCTGTTAGCCATTAAAGGCGACCTTATCTTTTGTCTGTTTAGAGATATGGCTTGGTTTTCACTCAAGCTTACAACATGAATCCGTATAGGATTATATTTCAAATTTAAAAATGGGAGGATTAATGTAGAGCCCTTTCTCCATTGTGCATCTGCATGTTGGCATTGTTATCACTCCAAGAAACTCCTTAGGGTTGTAGGCTAAGGATGCTTGGTAACTTAGAAATAATGGTTTTTATGTGTTTGGGACAATGGGGTCTTTAATGATTTGTATAAGAAACAACTCATCACACATCTAAAGATACAGTTCTTTCAGTAAACAATAATCAGATCAAATAATTGAAAGAGAGGATGGAGAATACTATTCTTGATTTGTCAATACAAGGGAATGTAGGGCTTAATACAAGATAGAGAGAAATCCTTTAATTTCAAGTCTATGAGCTCAATAAAGAGATAACAGTCTTTATGAACTAAAATAAACTTAAAGCAAAGTACAAAAAATGAAAGATGGACAATTCTGATATTGCAAACGAAAGGAAACTGAACTTTATTTCTGCAAAAAGAGTCTATACAGTGGCATAAAATATCTCCCAGTTTGAACCCTTATCTCATATCAAAATTAGGCATTTATAGCCTTTTACAATTGGTTTTATAGATCCTAAAAACATGGATCTGTATTTAATAAAAGAAATTCAAATCAAACTAATAAACTTGAAGATAAAGACTTAACAACTAAACTTAGCACTCGAATTGTCTTCATTCTCAAAAATTCGCCATCTGCATCCTTCAGATCCTGGAATCCTTGATGTGATGCAATGTGGCAAAACACCTGTCTTGACAGTTGGATTTCTCCAACGTTCATGGTCGATATTTGAGGAAGTTTGTTTTACATGTGGCTTCCAAAATTCCCTCAAATCTCTGATGTCGAATCCTTTGTAAGTAATTTTCATTCCCTTGATACTCTGGAACTCCTTCATAACCCGTGAGAAATGACCTGTTCTGTCCTTAGCCTCAAAAAACGCTTTTCTAGCTTTCAACAGCCAACTCGTTTAATATTTCGCTGGTTAGCTGGTGAAAGCGCTGCCTTTCACCAACTAACGGGTCATAAAATATCTCTTTGCACTGGTGAAAGCCCTGATTGCGCCCAAAACAAGTTTTCACCTTCAAAATTTTTATTCCATCAAAACTCAGTGTGTCTCTGATTTCTCACCTTGCATATTAACAATGACTTGAGCAAGTACCTTCAGATCTGGATGGGATTTTTGCCTTTGTTTTTGTTTCAATCTTCTTATCTGCCTTTTAAGGCATTTGGAAAGCCACCACAAACTATTGTACTCTTTGGTGAGTTTCTTCTTTCTTTTCTTCTCTTTAACACTTTCCCGAGCCAGTCTCTCAAACACAGCATTGGTTTTTGCAAAGTAATCAAAAAACTTCTTATACCTTTCTTTGATTACCTGTTCCAAAACCTCTTGCTGAGCGATGACCTCTTTAGGTGTTTGATTTTCTGAGATTTCTTTGACTTAGAACTTCTTGATGTTTCTCCTTCCTCTGTATGAGTGAAAGTCTCATAGTTTTGTGCAAACTCAGTTGACTGCTCAAGACTCTTAGTGACAGGGCATTGATCTTGTTGCTCTGATTCTGAATCTGTATAGGGCAAGTTTAATATATTGGTTCTCTTCTCTATAGGCTACTTTGTGGGCTGTTCTGTAGTGGTCTCAAAGCTTAACCTTTTCTTCGACCTTTGAGGCTTCACTCTAGATATTCTGTCTTCTGGAGGTCTTGGCAGGGTCCTCCTCTTCCTTGAACTACTTTGAGGAGTCAACTGTTTCTTTGAACCTTTCCCCTGTTCATTTGCAGGCTAAGTTTGTGTTTCAAAACCCTCCCAAAATAAGAAATGCTACCAACTCCTTCCTTACTGTTTTAATTCCTCCAGAATGATCAATTTAATGAGGCCGAAGTGGCACAGTGTATTCTTCATGCTTAGGGGTTGAGCCCTGATTTTCTTGCAGACCTTAGTTAAACTTTTATGTAAGAAAAAGGGAAAATTGAGGAGAGTCTTTCCTGTGAAATGGTCCAGGAGCTTAAAATGATACATCATGAGTTTGTCATACCTGCCCTCTAAGGTAATATAGATTTGGATGCCCTTAAATAGCCCCTGTCACTCCTCTTCTAGATAGGAAACCGGTATGCCCTTCTTCCATGCGTTGTGCTTGAACTCTTCCTTTAAATAAGCTCTGAAATTCAAGTTTTTGGTGGCAGTGGTTTTGAACCAACTCTGGCCCGATCTTGGTAGGCTGGTTGCTGTAGCAATGGCAGATTCATTTACTATGATTTCCAAGGCCCCAACATGAGCCTTATTCCCATCGAAAGTTTTGGCAAAAGATTCTGCTGTCGACTGGTGGCAACCATTTTGCAACCTCTCGACGAATTCAATACACCCTACGTTTCAAAAATGTTTCTGGACTTCGGGATGTGTCTATAAAAAGGATAGGCTGTCTAGATATTTTATGAGTAGGGAACCACTGCGTCTCCTTGCCATCCCGTATCTTGAAAACCCCAACAATTTTATATATCAACTTCCTGCAACTGCTGTTCGAGCCGAGGTTTTGCGCTGTTGAAAGAACTCGGGAGTCGGCTCTATTTTTTAACATTTGAAACATTAGCAAACCTTCGAGAACCATGTGTGATATGGAAGCAATGATCTGATTTGATGTTGTCAGCCCGGAAGTACAACCTCTGTACCTAAATTGCTGGATTTGAAATTACCATTTCCGGCGCCATGAGTGTGCAACATGCGTCACTGAACAAGATCTGCATCGTAATCCTATTTTGATGTGCAAAACTGAGTCTCCATCATTACCCACTTTCATCAGTGCATGATTTGGATTTGCATGACGTGGGATGATCGTATCATCATTAGCTTTTAGAAACGTGGATAACACTCATGTGATTCTCTCTTTCTCCAGCTAACGGCCCGTGGAAAACGCCCCTTAGATGTTGATACTCACCGCTTTCACCAGTGCACGATCCTATGAAAAATTCCCTTTAGCTGTTGAAAGTATTCACTTTCATCAACGAACGATCCCATAAGAACTGCTCCATAGCTGTGGAAAGTCTTCACTTTCACCAGCGCACAACCCGCGACAATGCTTCTTGGATATTTTGAAATTCAACACTTTCACCAGCGCACCGACCTATGAGAGACACTCCTTAGCTGTTGCAAGTCGCCTCTTTTACCAGCCAACACTCATCTTTTGGGCACACGTTAGATGTTGAAATAAAATTATGAAAATTTTGAAAAGAAGACTTTTATGGGTCATCTTATTTCTAAGACCAAAAACCAAAACCTAAGTTTTGAAGCTAGAAAAACTCAAAAATGAATTGAGGATACTACCAATAGCCATGCTATCCATCACAAAATGAGACCAAAGGGATGGGTACATTTTGGGAGCTAACATTTGGCTCCAACTGGGATGGGCATCTCCCTGTGAGGTGACCAATAACCTAGCTAGACTCAGTAGCCTTATTACAACTTGAAATAGAAATTTGAAAAATAGTTTGCTAGTACCATTGGGCATGGAGTTATTTGAATGACAGAAATAAAGAAAACAGAACTGAAAAAGAAAATATGTACAAGTAGAACAGGGCTTCAAAGGAAGCCTTATGAGAAATAGATCTTCAGGAAGTGCCCGTTGAAAGGGCCACCCGCTACTGCCTCGCCTAAAAGAGTTTGGAGAACAAAGGTGTTTTTCTGCTGCACCGTTGTTATGACAAAAGGACCTATCCAGAGAGCCTCAAATTTACCATGTTTCCCCTTCTCCTACCTTGCTGCCACCCACTTTAAGACTAAATCCCCTGTTTTGAAGACATCTGATTTGACTTTCTTATCGATAGTTTCTTTGATTCTTTCTTGATGCAATTCTGTTTTTTCCAAGAGTTGCTCTCTATCTTGCTGTAATTCTACCAAATTATGAATTCTCCTGGTCAAATCACTTGGTTCAGAATCAGTTTCTTGTAAGAACTTCGTAGCCGACAATGCAAGTTGAACAGGAAATATGGCCTCAGTACCATATACCAACTTGAAAGGAGATGTACCAATTGATTTCTTACATGTAACCCTGTCAGCCCACAAGGAAAACTTCAGTTTGAAATCCCAACCTCTGACATTTTGTTCAAGCAGCTTCTTTATGATTATGACTAAACTCTTGTTGGATGACTCAACTAATCCATTCCCTTGTGGATAGTAAGCTGTGGAATGTACCAGCTGAATTCCCATCTCTTCACACAATTTCACCAAGTGTTTATCTTTGAATGCAATAGCGTTATCAGTGACCAATCTCTTGGGATAGCCAAATATGGCAAATATGTTTTCTTGCAGAAAATTTATGATGATAGTATGATTGGCGTTCCGAGTGGGAATAGCCTCAATCCACTTTGTAAAGTAATCGGTGGCAACCAGGATCCACCGGTGCTGACCACTAGAAGGCGGATGAATTTCACCTATGAATTCCAGGCCCCACTGCTAAAAAGGCCCTGTGACCGCTATAGGTTTGAGGGGAAGAGACTTTAATTGTTGTTTACCTTCGAATCTCTGACACTTGTCACATGTTTTCACAAACTCATATACATCTAAAAATAATGATGGCCAGTAGTAACCAGATCTTAAGATTTTGTGTGCCATAGTTTTCCAATAGTGATGTCCCCCGCATTCACTATTATGAAATTCAATCATGACCTTAGCTGCCTCATCTTGGTTTACACACCTCAACAATAAACCTATGGGATTTTTCCAGAACAACAAGTTTTCATTGATGCAAAAGTTTATAGCTTTGAGCTTCAAGGCCCTTCTTTGAGTCTTTGTCAAATCTGATGGGACTGATAAAGTTTGCAGAAACTGAATAATATGGTTGTACCATTTGCAATTAGTTAAGTGAACTGAAACCTGCATTTCCTCACCTTCTTTGTTCTCTGAAGACTGAATATTTTCTGCATTAATACTCATCAGATTTATTTCAAGAAGCCTGCAATTTTCCTCTGCCAAAATTTTGGCAAGGCCCCGACCCTTCACTAATTTTGCTGGTTTGATTTCAACATTGAATTCGATCAACCTTTCTATCCACTTACTCCTTTTTCCATCAATGTCGGGTTGGACAAGAACATCTTTAACTGAACTGGAGGGAACAAAAGCTATTACCTTTGCCTGAAGAATGTAGACCCTGAAAGCTTTCAATGACTTGACAAGTGCATATGCTTGTTTCTCCAGCAATTCATACTTTACCTTTGCGTCCCTCAAGACCTTACTAAAGAAGGCAACTGGCTGCTCTTGATCATTAACATTTTTCTGCAAGAGTACCGCTGCGATTGTATTACTGGAAGCAAATGAAAAAATGTAAAATACCTTGGAGAAATCGGGGTTGATCAAAATAGGGGCTGTTGTGATGGCTTCCTTGATGGAATTGAACGGATGTTTGGATACTTCATTCCATTTTACCTTAGAGTCCTTTCTCAACATAGCAATGATATGCTTCGTGAGTTTAGCAAAATTTACTATAAACCTTCTGACAAAGTTAATAGTCCCAAGGAAAGACTGAATGTCTTTCTTTGATCTAGGAAGTGACAGATTTTTAATTGCTTCTACCCTCTTTGGGTCAATCTTAACCCCATCAGCTGAAACAATATGCCCAAGTAATTTCCCCTCCTTAAGTGAAAAATTCGATTTTTTCAGATTAAGAGAGATGCCATACCTTCGACATTTCAGAAATGTCCTTCTTAAGTGTTGCAAATGAAGTTTGTGGCTGCTTGAGAAAACAGTGATATCATCAAGATAAATCAGGAAAAACTTATATTTCTCTCCAACGAAAGTGATGTCCATTGCCCTTTGGAATGTCGCTCCTGCATTCATCAATCCAAAGGGAATATTCTCGTACATAAACGTACCCCATGGAGTGGTAAAAGCAGTCTTTTCCTTGTCTTCCGGATGGACAACAATCTGGTTGTATCCGGAAAACCCATCAATAAAAGACATCACCTTTGATCCTGACACCTTTTGTAGAATATGCTCCATTTTGGGCAGCGGGTAGTTGTCCTTCCTAGAGAACTTATTCAAATTTCTGAAGTCTACGCAGAGTCTGATCTCCCCATTCTTCTTCCTAATCGGCACAAGATTCACAATCCATTCTGAATACCTGAGAGGAATGATAATGCGAGCATCCAACCGTTTCTTAATTTCCCTTTCCATTGTAGGCAGCAACAAAGGGTTGAAGGATCTAAGATTCTGCCTGAATGGTTTGGTGTCTTTATTCAAAGGAATCTTATGCTGAATCACTTCTGTGTCAAAAGTCTTCAAATCATCATACTGCCAAGCAAAGATGTCTGCAAATTCCTTTAGAAATTCTCCATAATCAGCCCTTTGTTTTTCAGTCAAATGTGAGGATAAGTTAACATGTTTAGGATCTTTCTCACTTGCCACATTATACTGCAAAACATCTGAGTCTTTTTCCCCACTTTGCAATTTGACAGCCACATCATTGTTATCGAACAACCTTTCCAACGGGACCAAACCTTTAGGAATTATGTTGGTGGACAACTGAACTATTTCATGTGCTGCGATTTTTCTTTTGAACTTTGGCTCCTCAACTTCACGATCATGTTCGTTCTCTTGATCAATCTGTAGATCTGCAAACTCATCTATCACTGCAAGGAATCTAGTGAGTTCAGCATCGTGTTTGAAAACCTTCCAAAATTTTACATTATCAGGGAGAGAGGGCCTATATTTAACTTGAATTTCATAAGTTAATTTATGAGGCAGAGGGGGTATGAATGCACAAGCAGACACAACCAATGAATCATCAAATTCATTCATTACTCTAGGTACAAATGAAATCTTAAAATATGCAAAATCGTGAATTGCCTTCAACACTTCATCTCTGTATGCCTTCAGCCTGACATGCTTTGCTTGAAAGGACTTATTCACCTGTTGGATAATCAAATCTGCATCTCCGAACACCTGCAATTTTTTAATGCCTCTCTCTTTTGCTGCATTCATCCCCAAGAGTAGTGCCTCATACTCAGCAATGTTATTAGTCACTTTAAAATCGAGTTTAAAGGAAAAATGAGAAGTTTTCTTAGAAGGAGAAATGAATACCACTCCCGCTCCAACCGACTCCTTAGTGCAAGCACTGTCAAAGAACATGGTCCAAAGGTCCTCTTCTGCTGTTTATGTGGGATGAACTATGATCTGATCTGTAGGCTTTCTGAGCAGTAATGTATCAGGCAGTGAATCATCAATTTGCAAAATACAAGATCCCATACCTGTGTTAACCGAATAGATAGGATGATTGCATGGATTTTTCTCGTCACTGATTACATATGCCAACTGAGATTACCTGTAAATCCTTCTATTCACCCCTCCAAACATAGGGATAGTAGCATAAGAGAGAACCATTTGAAGAGTTCCACCTAGTCTCTTCATCCACGATCTTGATAGTAGACATCCAAATTTAGGAGGTATGTCAGCCTCCACTATATCCATCACCATTGTCTTCATTGATGCTTGGGTCAAGGTTACAACCAAATCCTTAATCATCCCAAGACATTTGAATTTTCGAAAATCAAAGGAGAAAAGGTCATGATAAGACTTGGTGATCTCCAGCCCAAGCTCATCCATGACAGCCTTTGGCATCAAATTGTGCGAAGCACCAGAGTCCAACAAACAATTATGCAGTGTTTTCTCATGAATATTTAAAGAGATGTAAAAGGGAGGACAACTATCATCTCTATCTTCTATCATTTGGCCCAGAGTGATGGTTGGCTTATCATCATAAATGTTGAGGATATCAACAGAAAGAGATACATATTGGGGATCTAGAGTTTTGAGGATATCCCTTTTAAACATTTCATTTTTCATCATCTCAACTAGAGGAATAGGAATCTTAATCTTTTGTATTTCAGCCTCAAAATTAAAAGAATATGGAACCTTATTAGCATCTTTATCAGAAACCTTTACCTGATTTGAAGGGGCTTCCTGATTTCTTTGTTGTTCGACAGGAGGCTGAATTTTTGGAGTTTGATGGTTGACAGGGGTAACAGTCTTCTTGGGAGGAGCTGATGCTTTCACCTTTGAAGGATTTGCTTGCTGATCCTCTGATGTCTGATCCTTTTGCTTAACAGGGGCAACAATCTTTTTAGGAGAGGCTGGTGCGTCTTGTTGAGCAGCATTAGATTTGGATCAGAGGTTATATCTATTTTTATCTTCTGTTGTGAAAATGCCATCACCAAGAAGATCATCTTCTGTCTGTTCAGTCATCAATGATTCCTCATAGTCATGTTGTGTTAGATAAGATTTCCTTGTCTCTTCTCCAACACAATGAATGTCACCTTCTCCATATTCTTGATCTTCACCATTGTCTTCATCCATCACAACATTTTGAAGAGGGACCTTTATCCTCTGATCTTCATTAGAATTCTTTTCTCTTTGCAGGATCTGAGTTGGCTGATTATTCCTTCTGAAGTTATTTGGATTTTGGTTCG
>ML788076.1:152241-168063 GCA_009831015.1 Picea engelmannii
ATTCTTTTCTCTTTGCAGGATCTGAGTTGGCTGATTATTCCTTCTGAAGTTATTTGGATTTTGGTTCGGATTTCTGCCTGCAGAGTCATAAGTGCTTCTTCCCTTCACAGGCTGTTTATTTTCGATCTTGAGCTTAGATATCTAAGAGGTTAGAGACTCTAGCATCTTGGCCATTTTATCAAGTTTTGGATCAACATTTGATGAAGATGAGGCCTCATTCTTCGGTCTTCTCCTATCAGAATCTCCTTTCCTCTTCTGAGAGGCTAGAATATTAGATTCCACCTCAAGGGAAACATCTTGCATGAGAGATAATGTTGGTGACCTCCTTTCTCTCAACAACAAACACAAATCTGAATCAAAAGCATCAGAATAGGTGATATTGGCAGAAGCATTTGACGGTTTTATCTCGGCTGGTATTTTTCCATACATCCGGTTAAACCTCTTGGTGAAATCAGAGACTGACTCACTACTTTGTTTCCTCAAGTTGCCGAATTCTGTGATGTAGTAGACAAAATCTCTTCTGTCACCCCAATGTTTCAGAAATGTCTCATCCAATTGATTGATTCCGAAAATGGAACCAGCAGGGAGTTCTTTGAACCATTTCCTAGCATGGCCATCTAGGCTTTGGACAAAGACTCATGTCCAAACATCTTCTTGTTCAATATTAAGGTTCTCTGCATAACTGTAAAAAGCCTCAATATGTTCTTCAGCAGACACATTGCCTTCGCCTGTGAATTTAGGCATATATTTATGATAGTCTCCCATTGGCATGGCTGCTACTAGGTTTGGCAATATGAGTGGTGCATACTTGGTAGCTAGGATTTGTTGCATCTTAGTCAAAGGAGGTGGTGCATCCATGGCTATCAGAGGTGCATAAAATGATAGTTTCTTCTTCAATTCTTCAACACTGGAGGAGTGCGAAAGAGGTGAATCTTCTAAAGGGAAAGAGGTCTGATAAGAGGCTCTATAAAACTTTGCAAGCTGCCCAACTAAATTTTCTTCGCCCTTAGCAGATAGCTCTTAGAGGAGATGTTCAACAGCAAGGAGGCTAGTATAAATGTTCAAGTGATCTTCTTGTTGCTGAGAGTGGAAAGACTCAAGGGAAGAAGAAATGTGGCTTCTTTCTAAAGTCTTAGATGTTTCTTCAATCAAATTATAGTCTAACAATTTTTTATCACTAGGATTTTTCTGTTGATCAAAAAGACTTTGTTCTTCTACAGTATTTACAACTGTTTTTTCATCAATGTTCTCTGAAAAGTACTCAAATTTTTCTGCAGTAGATTTTCTAGAACTGAGAAGAGGATTACCTTTTATATCTGATCTTGAAGTTTGACATTGAATGGTCTTTCCCTTTCTGAGAATTGATTCTGGATTGGACACTGGTGTGATCGGTAATTCTTGAGGATTCACCCTAGTACTGATCCTCTTAGGAGCCAGGATGAACTTGTGGAGTTTCCAGATAGATGATTACAACCAACTAAAAATGTCTAATCTTTGTCTATCATCAAAGATCATCTCTGTGTCATATCCCAGGAAAGCAGAGCTTGAATTTCGTCTCCCCGGCAATGGTGCCAATTTGTTATCACTCCAAGAAACTCCTTAGGGTTGTAGGCTAAGGATGCTTGGTAACTTAGAAATAATGGTTTTTATGTGTTTGGGACAATGGGGTCTTTAATGATTTGTATAATAAACAACTCATCACACATCTAAAGATACAGTGCTTTCAATAAATAATAATCAGATCAAATAATTGAAAGAGAGGATGGAGAATACTATTCTTGATTTGCCAATATAAGGGAATGTAGGGATTAATACAAGATAGAGAGAAATCCTTTAATTTCAAGTCTATGAGCTCAATAAAGAGATAACAATCTTTATGAACTAAAATAAACTGAAAGAAAAGTACAGAAAATGAAAGATGGACAATTATGATATTGCAAACGAAAGGAAACTGAACTTTATTTCTGCAAAAAGAGTCTATACAATGGCATAAAATATCTCCCAGTTTGAACCCTTATCTCATATCAAAATTAGGCATTTATAGCCTCTTACAATTGGTTTTATAGATCCTAAAAACATGGATCTGTATTTAATAAAAGCAATTCAAATCAAACTAAACAACTTGAAGATAAAGACTTAACAACTAAACTTAGCACTCGAATTGTCTTCATTCTCAAAAATTCTCCATCTGCATCCTTCAGCTCCTGGAATCTTTGATGTGATGCTATGTGGAAAAACACCTGTCTTGACAGTTGGATTTCTCCAAAGTTCATGGTTGATATTTGAGGAAGTTTTTTTTACATGTGGCTTCCAAAATTCCCTCAAATCTCTGATGTCGAATCCTTTGTAAGCAATTTTCATTCCCTTGATACTCTGGAACTCCTTCATAACCTGTGAGAAATGACATGTTCTGTCCTTGGCCTCAAAAAACGCTTTTCCATCTTTCAACAGCTAACTCGTTTAATATTTTGCTGGTTAGTTGGTGAAAGCACTGCCTTTCACCAGCTAACGGGTCATAAAATATCTCTTTGCACTGGTGAAAGCCCTGACTGTGCCCAAAACGAGTTTTCACCTTCAAAATTTTGATTCCATCAAAACTCAGTGTGTCTCTGATTTCTCACCTTGCATATTAACAATGACTTGAGCAAGTACCGTCAGATCTGGATGGGATTTTTGCCTTTGTTTTTGTTTCAATCTTCTTATCTTCCTTTTAAGGCGTTTGGAAAGCCACCACAGACTATTGTACTCTTTGGTGAGTTTCTTCTTTCTTTTCTTCTCTTTAACACTTTCCCGAGCCAGTCTCTCAAACACAACATTGGTTTTTGCAAAGTTATCAGACAAATTCTTATACCTTTCTTTGATTACCCGTTCCAAAACCTCTTGCTGAGCGATGACCTCTTTTAGGTGTTTGATTTTCTGAGATTTCTTTGACTTAGAACTTCTTGATGTTTCTCCTTCCTCTGTATGAGTGAAAGTCTCATAGTTTTTTGCAAACTCAGCTGACTGCTCAGGACTCTTAGTGACAGGGCATTGATCTTGTTTCTTTGATTCTGAATCTGTATAGGGCAAGTTTAATATATTGGTTCTCTTCTCTTTCTCTTCTCTGTAGGCTTCTCTGTGGGATGTTCTGTAGTGGTCTCAAATCTTAACCTTTTCTTCGACTTGTGAGGCTTCACTCTAGATATTCTGTCTTCCAGAGGTCCTGGAAAGGTCCTCCTCTTCCTTGAACTACTTTGAGGAGTCAACTGTTTCTTTGAACCTTTCCCCTGTTCATTTTCAGGCTGAGTTTGTGTTTCAAAACCCTCCCAAAATAAGAAATGCTGCCAGCTCCTTCCCTGCTGTTTTAATTCCTCCAGAATGATCAATTTAATGAGGCCGAAGTGTCATAGTGTATTCTTCATGCTTAGGGGTTGAGCCCTAATTTTCTTGTAGACCTTAGTTAAACTCTTATGTAAGAAAAAGGGAAAATTGAGGAGAGTCTTTCTTGTGAAATGGTCCAGGAGATTAAAATGATACATCATGAGTTTGTCATACCTACCCTCTGAGGTGTATAGAGTTGGATGCCCTTAAACAACTCCTGCCACTCCTCTTCTATATAGGAAAACGACATGCCCTTCTTCCATGCGTTGTGCTTGAACTCTTCCTTTAAATAAGCTCCGAAATTCAAGTTTTTGGTGGCAGTGGTTTTGAACCAACTCTGGCCCGATCTTGGTAGGCTGGTTGCTGTAGCAATGGAAGCTTCATCTACTATGATTTCCAAGGCCCCAACATGAGCCTTATTCCCATCGAAAATTTTGGCAAAAGATTCTGTTGTCGACTGGTGGCAACCATTTTGCAACCTCTCGACGAATTCAATACACCCTGCATTTGAAAAATGTTTCTGGACTTCAGGATGTGTCTATAAAAAGGATAGGTTGTCCGGCTCTTTTCTGAGTAGGGAACCACTACGTCTCCTCACCATCCTGTAGCTTGAAAACCCCAACAATTATATATATCAACTTCCTGCAACTGCTGTTCGAGCTGAGGTTTTGCGCTATTGAAAGCACTCAGGAGTCAGCTCTATTTTTTAACATTTGAAACATTAACAAACCTTCAAGAACCATGTGTGATATGGAAGAAATGATCTGATTTGATGTTGTCAACCCGACAATACAACCTCTGTACCTGAATTGCTGGATTTGAAATTACAATTTTCGATGGCATGAGTGTGCAGCATGCGTCATTGAACAAGATCCACATCGTAATCCTATTTTGATGTGAAAAACTAAGTCTCCATCATTACTCACTTTCATCAGTGCATGATTTGGATTTGCATGACGTGGGATGATCGTATCATCATTAGCTTTTAGAAACGTGGATAACACACACGTGATTCCCGCTTTCTCCAGCCAACGGCCCGTGGAAAATGCCCCTTAGCTGTTGATACTCACGGCTTTCACCAGTGCATGATCCTGTGAAAAATTCAGATTCACTTTCATCAGCGCATGATCCCGTAAGAACTGCTCCATAGCTGTGGAAAGTCTTCACTTTCACCAGCGCACAACCCGCGACAATGCTTCTTGGATATTTTGAAATTCAACACTTTCACCAGCGCACCGACCTATGAGAGACACTCCTTAGCTATTGCAAGTCGCCGCTTTTACCAGCTAACACTCATCTTTTGGACACACGTTAGCTCTTGAAAGAAAATTATGAAAATTTTGAAAATAAGACTTTTATGGGTCATCTAATTTCTAAGACCAAAATCCAAAACCTAATTTTTGCAGCTAGACAAACTCAAAAATGAATTGAGGATACTACCAATAGCCATGCTATCCATCACAAACTGTGACCAAAGGGATGGGTACATTTTGGGAGCTAACAGGCGTGTTGGTGCATTGCTGAGGTGGAGCGATGCTCCTGCATCACTATACAATCTGTACTGTTTGTACAGGAAATCAAGTTCTGATTTGAAGGTTGTATTGCACATAAAATGAGGTGTAATTGTTTGATTATATAGTGATATAAGTACAATTTATTAATGCTAAAAGTGTATTGCTGTAAACTCCGAAAATATTTTCCTGTGAGCTCAATAAGAAGAATCTCTCTTGGACTGGTTTTCCCCTTGTGATTTTTTCCAAGGGCATTTCCTAGAAATATAGTGTCAAATGTGATGATATTTTGTGTATTGTTCATTTCTATTTTTGTTTCTATAATTTTTCAGTTTTCTTAGTCAATGTATTTATGCACATAAAGTATAGTAGAATGCTATTGAAATTATTAGAGGTTGAAATCTAAGTTTGACTAAGTGATAGTCTAGTATATTTTTAACGTGGTATCAAAGCTTGGGCTCTGAGGTTTAGTGGAAAATATTTTGGCACTTGGATAGTAGTTATTTGTAGGAATTTTTCTTGGAAGAAGAAGGGGAAGAAAGGGTCTTTGTGAGTTGGACAATGATGACTTCCAGTCTTAGGTTTGAAGATAGGTTGGATGAGATATCCAAATACCTATAGGGGAAGGTGAGGATTTCAACTGTTCTTAGGGAGAAAAAAGTTGTGGGAGTTTGTGAGTACCACAATGATAGTACCTTCATCATATCCCATTTCTCTATACCTCCATGAGGTGAAGGAAGAAAGGGCGCATAGGATAATATCAGATGGAGTGAGGGACCACCTAATTCCACATTTGGATGAGAATATGATAACCAAGGAGATGTGGTATGTCCTGAAAAATGTGTACGAGAACAAGAACATGTCCCTTAGGGATAAGCTCCACAACACTTATATGTCCAAGGGAGAAAGTGTGGCCTCTTATCTCACCCGGATTAGATAGGTGAAGGATGAGTTGGAAGATGTAGGGGAGACTGTTCCAGAATCACAGTTGGTGCACATAGCCCTAAAGGGCTTCACCAAAGAGTGGGACATGTTCGTGAAGTGCGTGGTGAGAAGAGAGAACTTTCCTACTTGGGAGAGGCTGTGGGATGATTTTACTCAGGAGGATATCCAGAAGGGATCACAAAGTATAAATCATGAGAAGGAAAAGGGTGGTGCAAACGAGAAAAATGTTTCTCTTGTGGGAAAGAGAAAAGATAAGAAGAAGGACATGAGCAAAGTGAAATAATTTACATGTCATAAGACTAGCCACTGCACCAGTCAATGTCTGAACATGAAGAAGAGTAAGAAGGAACCGAAGGTATCAACATCAACTGAGGTTGTTGAGTTTACTGAGAAGTTTGAGAAATCATTTTCTCTTATGACTTGTCTTTCATGTAGTGGTTGTCCAATGTGTGAGGAAATCAAAGCTTGGTTTGTGAATAGTGGTGCCTCTCGTCTTATGACGAGAATGAGGTCAATGTTCCTCAGTTTTCCAGAGATAGACTCATAATGCTACGTGGGTTGTGGGGATAGAACCAGACATGCAATAAAAGGGGTTGGATATGTGAGATTCCAACTAGAGTCAAGAGGTTTTCTAGAATTGGCCGAGGTATTCTTTGTTCTAGAGCTGCCAACAAATTTATTCTCAGTGCTAGCTTCAGAGGTTGAAGGATGTGGAATTGTGTTCTTTCGTTGATAGGTGTTTTTGTATCCAGAGGGAGCTACTCCAGACATAGTTGTATTGCTTGGTGTTTAATATGAGAGGTTATACACACTGTTGGGAAAACCTATGGTTGGATCCAGTGGATTTTTGGATTCAGAATCTATGTCAGTATTAGAGAGTGAGAAGGTTGCTCGAAAGAGTGAGTTGAAACCGTTGAATCAAGTTTCTTCCAGTACTCTCAAAGGACTCACCTGGTATGAGATCACACAATTGGATTTTTAGGAGAGTGAGGAGACTCCTAGGAGCATGTGTTGGATTGAAAATTCTCCAGATCAGAGTTTAGCGTAGGTAGCAGTAGTGGCTTCTAGTTTAGAGGGAGTAGAGGATTCTATTTCATAGGGAGAAACTACAACATTAGATGAGATGATGGAGTTGGAGGAATATTTTGGTGGAGGTTACAGAAGTACCTCCCTCGCTAAGAGGGAGTGTTATTTGTTTTTGTATCTCGGAGGTACTTATGCATTGGCAGGTTCCCAACATGCATAAGTGATGAGCAAATGTCTCTCTCTAGTGACTTGAATTTATAAATCGATTTTATAAATTTAAGTTTGGTATTTTATTTAATGGGTAAAAGTGACTTTATAATGTTTGGTTCACTTATGAACTTAATGAAATATTAACTTACATGATTTTATCTTGTTGCTCAAGATTGAATCTCAACCCTTGATATCTAGGGTTAGGGAAGTTACTCATTAAATAATGCATAAAATAAGCTTATGAGATAGGTGGGACAAACTTTCCAAGGAGAGGTTGAGGATAAGTAGAAGAGACACACTTTCCAAGAGAGGGTTTGAGAGGAAAGGAAGAAGAGAAGGAGATGAAAGAGAATTGGTGCTGATACCAAGGAGGAGGTGGCACATATCTCAACGATATTTCAACATTAAATATATTCCAGTACCTTACAACAAAGGAGGGTCATATAGTATGGATTTAAGAGGGTAGTATAACATTTTTTATTCTAATTATGCAACTACAAACAATCACATAAATCGAGGCAAGGTCTTGTCACAAATTTCTAGGTGTTTTCTGCTGCTAGAAAGTCCATACAACAAGGCACTATTTTGTATCGAATATTGGCACAAAAATCGAGGCATTGTTTCTATTGTTTGTGACTGTACATTCCATACTGTTTGTACAGAAAATCAAGCTATGATTTCAAGGTTGTCTTGCACAGAAAATGAGGTGGAAGTTTTTGCTAAGATAGTGAGATAAGTACAATTGATTAATGCTAAAAGTGTATTGTTGTAAACTCTGAAAACATTTTCTTGCGAGATCAATAAGAAGAATATATCTTGGTGTGGTTTTACCCTTGTGGGTTTTTCCAGGGGCATTCCCATAAATCTAGTGTCAAATGTGATGCCATTTTCTCTGTTGTTCATTTTTATTTCCACTACTATAATTTTTAGTTTTCTTAGTCATTGTATTTCTGCTCATAAATTATAGTAGAATGTTGTTAAGTTCACTGTATTACTATTGAAGTTATTGAAATTTGAAATATGAGTTTGACGAAGTGATTGTATAGTATATTTTTAATAGTACCAAACTCCCCACAACATGACCAAAAATCATCATAAGAATGCTACAAAAGGTTACCCCTAGGTGGTTGGAAAAAAATCGTAATCATCTCATCTCCTTGCTGCCAAACATTTGAATTAATAGCAATCACATATGGTTGTTGTAAAGGAAACAATTGAAAATGACCTTCCATGTTGTAAATGGAATCTCCATCATAACAAATCACATCCCATTTACGTCTCCCAACATGTATAAAGTCATCTATATTCTCAATAAAATCATCACTTTCATTATAGCATGAAAGGCCTAGTGACTTCAAGGGTCCCTTCAACGCTTCCCCACTTTTCGAGTCATAACATAGAGCATCATCGAAGACCTGGAAAAGATTGCAACTGACCACATTCTCTTCTTCATGTTCAAGAAGCATGGAGACTTGGATGAATTCATCTAAAGGAGGGGAATACACCAATACTTCTCCATGATTCACCTCTTCAAGCTCTCGTTCTTCAATAAAGTCTTTGTTGGTTTTAGTAGAATCATGGGATAATCCTTGCTCCTCTTTGTAAATTTCTTCCCCTTCCATGTCGCAGAGTATGTCAAGCTCTTCTTTAGTGCTCCATCTATTCATGAATGTTTCTTCAAATTGCGCCATGGTTTTGATGCTTTTATTCAGGAGACTATCATACCATATTCTAGCATCGTCATGGAGGATGACTGAAAAAAGTTTCATCACCAAATATTCAACATCTTCTTCCATGGGATTAAGTTGAAATAAGGCCAAGAAAATACTCATGTATTCTTCGGTAGTAGTCTCACCATTACCAGAAAACATGGGCAGCCATTTCAATTTGTACTCAGGAAGCATCTGTCATGGGTATCCTCGGATTTTACTCATGTCCAAGGGTCTAAAAATATCATTCAGATCCCATTTTAGAGAAGTCGTGGGTAAAAGGGTCAGCTTCTATAATGATGTTCAACATGGGTTGTCATCAATGGATTCACCAGATGATCAATCTTGGATCATCAAAGGAAGGTGAGGGAGTTACCCTCGATGAAGTCACTAGGTGAGCTTGTGAGATAAGGGCTTCGGGAAAATCTCACCAAAGATATGTCGTTGAGGAAGAGTAACTTGATTGTCCTCGAAAATGGTGCTAAAATGTTATCACATGATTTTTACTTGTGCAAATCCCAACAAAGGAAACTCGAATCTTGCGTAACTACAAGAAATCCTACCACTGTCACCTTAGTAAGAGATCTCCACATTTTAGTGATGGAGGATGTCCACTAGATGGTAGGCATCCATGGTGAATTCAAGGGATCAAAGTAGAAATTAATGTATCTAAGCCTACCTCCCCCTATCTTGTTCACTCAAGTCAAAAGGTCTATGTCTGTGAAATTGAGGAAGTAGAAAGAGTTTCGGGTCCCTAGCTAGAAAAGGAACAATTATAGCATGCATATGATATTTCCAAGTACCAATATGCAAATAATACCTCAAGATATTGTAGAAAATAATAATTTATTAATGTTGGTACAAAATTTCATTGATATAATAGTTTAAAACAATGATAAGAGTTTTGTAACAACAATGAGAAAGTTAGATCAAAATTGCATGAAATTGCAGTGAAAAGTTAGCACATGTCCAATAGATTAATTCCCAATTATTTCAAGCAATTTCTGAGCATGGATGATTTTAGGGGCTAAATTTCACTCATGGGCTAATATTCCATGGTTTTCCCCAAAAAACAATTCACTATTATAAAAATAATTCGCCCAAATTCTATAGGATAAAATTATTTTACCTTAAAAATTGCCAAAATTTTATACAAACTATATAAAATCCTTAGAAATTTGAATTTTTTTATAAAAATATCGCCAAACATTTATAGTTGGCATATGAAGGATTTGTAAGATTCTCTATGGTTACTACATTTTAAAATAAATTTTCATCCTTAAACTCATCCCTGACAGAAATGAGTTAAGTTAGTGTTATACTAATGTATGAAACAAATTGAAGTGAATTAGATGGTTGTAGTAATGTTTTGCAACATCATAAATAAAATTAGTGAATTATCCTAAGTTAGAGTTAGAGAAATTAGTAGAAATCCTTAGAGAATAAGAGTTGAGTGTTGTTTGATCAAATTTCTTCACAAGAGAGCAAGTAAACTAGTGCCTTTTGGGCTATGGAGTCCTTTGTAACAAAAACAAATATACAATTGAAGAATGATTTCTAAGAGAAAGGGCTTGAAATCTAAGATGCTATCACATTAGGGCCTTAGATTTCAAGAAGAGGTTGCTAGATTGAAAGCACCTTTGGGATCTAGCAACTCTTTCTTCCCTTCTTAGATTCTTCAATAATGTCACAACAAGTGTCTAGAATCAAAGTCCTAAAGTGATAACACTTTAGGGCTTTAGGAGCTTAAATCTAGGTAGGATTTCCTTCACAATTAATGGATGAAACTATCCTTATGAGAGGAGGAATCACTTATGATCCTCTCTTAGGGTTTAGACAAGCAATATATCTTCATTAGGAACAACTAAAATTTACCATAAGAATTCAATAGTTGAAGTAAAATTGCATAATTTTACTTCACCAAGATTAGACAAGAGAAAACCGTAATTGCAGAAAATTCCAAAAAATATCAGCAAGAGATATTCAAAATGTGTCCTCCAAAGGATAGCACATGAGTTAAAAGAGACCAATCATCCAAATATAGTGAAAAATTCAGTCCAAGTATCTCTTTTGAGAGAGATAATGTGATGATGAAAATGAAATGTCAAGAGGCTTATTTATATGGAGCCTCTTGACTTATTTTTCCACTTAGTTTGTCAACTTAAAAAATTCAAGAGGGACAACCTCTTCAATTTTTTTATCCAATTTACAAAATTATAATTTTACATGTATAAACTTTAGAAGGATGATGCCATGCCCTTGGGGGGTGACATTGAGCTCTAGGAAGGTGAGTTTGAGGTTATAAGGTGGAAAGTTGGGCTTCCCAAGGCCATACATCAAGCCATCTAGTGCCAAAGTTCCATGCCAAGTATCCTCTTCCATCAAACCATCTTTGGAGCCATCATCATCAATCCCTATCCCTCCAAGGGTGATTTCATGGGCTAGGTAAGTGACATATAGGCCTCCAAAAGGAAACATCTAAGTGGAATATGGTGGGGGATCATTGTCTAGTCATGCCAAGTTGCCTCCAAAAGAAACACCTTCCATCCTCAAGGTGAAACGTCCATCACCTAATGTGCCCCAAACATGGGGTCTAGAATCCATCATTGGGCTCCAAATCCCTCATGGATGTCCAAACTAAGTCATCTTCCCATAAATACTTGTTCACCGGGAAAGGCTCTGCAAAGACAAATAGATGTGACCTCCAAGGGTCCATAAGTAACAAGAATCATTCCAAGTATGTCATATCTAATGAAAGAACCACCCAAACATGTGCATCAAACCCCCCTTTTCAAATAAAACAAATCCTCAAAGACCTTATAATATTTACCTAATTTAGGTATGGGAGGGGTGTCATGGTGCCCTATTGGGTAAGCCAATCCCTAAGTCAAGGGATGTTTCCAGAGAAGAAACTATCTAAGTCATGCAGTGAGTGTGAGGTGGATTTTTGGGCAAGAATTATAGGTATGGGGTCCTTGACATACAAGGGTTCATATTGTCTCATTTATGGGTGCCTTTGTAGAGGGTGTGTTGCATCCTTCGTTTTCAATGCAACCTTTTTCCAATCCCTTTTCCATTTAATTTATTAGAGTCATAACATTGAGTGCTATATTCAATGTAAAGTAAAGAGCACCACAATTCCACTTGAATCTAGGAACACATTGAGTTCCATGTGAAATGGAAAGTAACAGACACCGCAAATGCATTCCCTCAACAAGAGATACATTTATTAATTATGTGATTTCTTTCGTAGGCCCTTCATTTTTTTTTTTGGAGAAGAATTTTAATGTTCTCAGGACCTCAGGGAAAGCATCTAGAAGGATGATGATTGGATTTTATCTTTTTCCAACTACAATACCTCCGGGCCTTGAACCCCTTCTTCCCATGAAATAAGGTACAATCCCTTCTTGGGTTACTGAACCCAAAAAACCAAAAGGTAAGGAAACAAAGGGGAAACAAGAGTGAAAAATGGTAAGTATGAGTTGGAATGGTATGATGAACCTTCAAAGGATCACCTAGTAGAAACCCATTTCCCGATGTGACCTACTTACTAGGAGACCATGTCACTAACCAAGGTGAAACTAGGTGATGCAGGAGCATCGCCCACTCATCAAGCGAGCCACCGCATGGAGGCAAAGGAACAGCTGGACAACGCCAGCATTCAAATTTTGGAACATTGTAATATGGCTGCGCCAAACATTAATACTTGATGTGATGAAGCGCACTTTGTATATGTAACGGACCTTGAGCGGATAAGCTCTCGTCCTTAGGTAGATGAGGCATTTATTTAGTTTTAATGCAGGTAGATAAGGAATTAACTGTAGATTAGACAGTTTTAGCTTTCGAGAGGGAAAACGGAGTATAGACACCCTCCCTTGTATCATTGTATTATCATCAAGAATTAGCATTGAGAAAGGAGAGAAGAGAAGAGCATAGAGCTTGTGAAGAAACCTCCATGTACAGATATTGAATTAATAGGAGAAGCCCTGATTCAATTCCATGGATGTGTTTGATCTCTGTGTGCTGTTGATATTATGCCTTTGCATGTTTGCTTCCTTTTATGCTTATTTATTATATGCTGCGTATGTGATTGCATATCAGGTTCGAAACCTGAGGGAATGAAAGAATGAGTTTCAATTGTTTCTCTGCTTGAGCCAGGAGATTCTTGCATAGAGTGCAGTCGAATTCCTCTGCATAGAGTGCGTCGAGGAGGCCAAGCAGTTGGACTTTTGTTCTCTTTCGCCCAGAGTTGGATTTGAGGTATTCGAGCCGTGCAGGTGAGTGCAGGTCAAATTTGAGTCTCTGTGGCAAGTCTGAGAGGAGGAAAGGGTGAAGTCGTTGTGAGCGTGGACGCACGGGACCCATAAGACTTCAACACTTTTGGGAGTGATTGAAGACCGCGCACAAGGAGCGTGTTCGAGAAATCCCTGAAGGGGTCCGAGTTGATAAAATCTCTGGAGGGATAGCACCTTTGTTTTCACTTGCATTGGACGAAGGTGGTGAACAGGGAAACTCTTCAAGAGGAAGAGAATCGATGACTTGAATCGTCATGGAGAATCACTGAGATCGCGACCCGACTTGTAGGTCAGATGTATCGGGAGTTCGCGACGGAAGATTCTTGTTTCTCGTAGAGTGAGGTCACGAGGATGCGAAACGTGACGTCCCGGAACGTTTTGCATGGTGTACGTCAGGATTTGATGATGTGACAAGTGATCTCAGGATATCGGATCTCGGGGGTTGGAGGCCTCAAAGTCTGACCCCGGAAGTGATGAGCGAGCGAGGTCGCGAGATTCCGAGTCATCGGCATCTCGGCACTTCGGGTCTCGGAGGTTGAGAATTCGGTGGCATAGAGACGCTAGTCGCGAGTCGTGATAGCGCGAGGTCCCGATAATACGAGACAGAGTCAACGTTGACCAGAAGTATCGGGTCTCGGAATCCGAGGGTCTAGTTACCAGTGGTGGAACTCGCGAAATCGCGAGAGCCGATCCTTCGTAAATTAAGGAGGGGAGGATCACTGGAGTAACTGTGGGTAAAGAACTCCCGAGGGAGTTGGAAGAGCATTGACTCTTCGGGCCGCGAAGAAAGAGAAGGTCCTGGTGGGCGACAGTGCCATTGAGGGTAGGTTGCGTCAGAGTGGTATCAGAGCTAAGCTGTGAAATTCTCTTTGTTCAGGTAGCAGAGGGAAGCAGATTTCATAATGCCGCCCAGAAGAGAGAGGCCATCACCTGATCATGAAGACAGGGATGCCCTAAGAAGGGGTAGGCCGACAGGAAATGTGGAGATGGAACGTCAGATACGAGATGTCAGGGCGAGACTCGAAGATATGGAGACCACCCAAAGGCATGGAGCCGACGCAGGAGAGTTCAGCGATCCTGAGATTGAAGAGGAAGCTGGACATGACGCCGAAGAAGTCTCGACAGAAGATGCTTCAACCAAGAGGTTGATCAAAGCCATTTCGAGGATGAGCTCGAAGACGAAGATGGACATCCCGACTTATGAGGGGAGTCTAAATGCAGAAGAGCTGCTGGATTGGATCCGAGCGCTCGACACCTACTTCGATTATGAGGACATCAAAGAGGATAAGAAGGTGAGGCATGCAGTCACAAAGCTGAAAGGACATGCAACCTTATGGTGGGACAAGCTGCAGGCGGACAGGCGTTCCAAAGGCAAACAGAAGATCAAAAGCTGGGATCAGATGATCGCCAAGATAAAGGCGAAGTTCATTCCAAGGGATTACCAGATTACTCTGTTCAGGCGCATGCAGAACCTGAGACAAAAGTTGATGACGGTGAAGGAGTACACCGAAGAATTCTACAGGCTCAACATTCGAGCTGGTCATCGGGAGAGTGATGACGAAAAAGTAGCGAGGTATCTGAATGGTCTCAGATATGACATTCAGAATGAGCTGAGCATGCTGACTATCCACACTGTTGAGGATGCGTACCAGATGGCTCTGAAGGCCGAAGAAAAGCTGAGCCGCAAGAAAGGTCAGCGAGGGCGAGGCAGAAGTCAGCCCAGAGGAAAAACTGTTGTTCAAGAGAGAACACAGAAAACCAAGGAGGATTGGAAGAGGCCTCAGGGTAGAGTTGAAAAAGGTGGAACCTCACAGCAGAGACAACAAAATGCTGAGTCGAGGAGACAGCAAGATGATCAGCAAGGAGGATATGCTGATGCAAATACATTTCCTCGCACCCGAGGTAGAGGACGAGGCAGAGGAGGAGTGATCACATGTTTCACGTGTGGCAAAGACAGTCATAAATCCATAGACTGTCCAGAGAGGAAAATGGACGGAGGAAGAACTCACATCACTGAGGCGCAGAGACGCGATGTTGAGTCAGAAGAAGCTGACAGCGGAAGGTCGATGGGAATGCATAAAACCCTTTTGAATCCTGAAAAGGAGATGGAAAGCATGGTGCAGAGGAGCAGACTGTTCAGAATGGCTTGTACAGCCAAGGACAGGAAATGCAAAGTTATCATTGACAGCGGGAGCACTGATAATCTCGTTTCAACTGAGATGGTGGAAAAACTGGAGCTGACAACAACTAAGCACCCGAGTCCATATAAGGTCTTGTGGTTACAGAAAGGACACCGGGTAAGTGTCACTAAACAATGCTTAGTTAAATTTAAAATCGGGAATTATCATGACGAGATTTTGTGTGACGTCATTCCCATGGATGTATACCACATACTGTTGGGTAGACCATGGCAGTATGATAGAAATGTTTTTCATGACGGGAGGATGAACACATACACCTTGGAGAAGGATGGGAGACTCCATAGGTTGCTTTCGATAAAAGATAAATATCAGGAAGTAAAGTCGGAGGTAAGCAGCACGATACTCCTCATGAGTGGGAAGGAACTTCTCACAGAGATGGAGAAGGATGAAGATCCACAGTTCTTTGTTGTCAGGAAGCCACAGGTTGTCTTGACAAGCACAAGAGTGGACGACTTGCCGGAAGAGATTCAACAACTGCTGGGGGAGTTCGCTGACATCATTGTGGACGAACTACCTCGTTCGTTGCCACCAATGAGGAGTGTGAGTCATCATATTGACCTCATAC
>ML788076.1:169659-197959 GCA_009831015.1 Picea engelmannii
CACACACATCGCCAATTTATTTTTCAAAGAGATCGTGCGACTGCATGGATTGCCGAGAAGCATAGTCTCGGATCGGGATACCAAGTTCATAGGTCATTTCTGGAGGACGCTATGGAAGAAGCTGGGGACTGATCTGGCATTCAACTCAGAATACCATCCGCAGACAGATGGACAGACAGAATTCGTCAACAGAAGATTGGGAGATCTGTTGAGAAGCCTGGTGACGGAGCATCACAGGAGTTGGGATCAGATCCTACCACAGGCAGAATTCGCGTACAACGATTCGGTGAATCGGAGTACATGTAAGAGCCCATTTCAGATTTTGTATGGGACACAGCCGAGAGGAGTGTCTGAGCTCAGGGAGCCAGAACAGGCTGAGACTAGCAGCACGAGGGCTGAAGAATTCGCTGAGGCAATGCAGGAACTTCACGCGCAGGTGAAGCAGCGGTTGCAGAAATTGAATCAGGAGTACAAGCGCAGAGCCGACCAGAGGAAGAGGCAACTTCACTTCGAAGTTGGCGACATGGTTCTGGCGTACCTGAGGAAAGAAAGTTTCCCAAAGGGAACATACAACAAGCTCAAAATGAAGAAGATCGGGCCATGCAGGATCCTGAGGAAATTTGGCGAGAATGCATATGAGCTTGCGTTGCCCGAAGGCATCGGGATATCTCCGATTTTCAACATTTTGGATTTATACCCATATAAAATCGAAGATGCAGGAGCTGGAAATGTTGAGGAACCAGTGGTCCAGTGGCAGAAGCAGTTACCAGTTGCACAGAAGCCACAGATGGAGTGCATACTGGATAAAAGAGCCGGTAAGAAGACCAGGAGAAAGAAATATTTTGAATACCTGGTAAAATGGAAGAACCACCCAGTGGAGGATGCCAGCTGGGAAACCGAGGCGGTAATACAGAAACACGGGCACACTGTACAAGATCTCATGAGCAGGAGCCCATGAAATTTTTTGAGCCGAGGAGTATGATGCAGGAGCATCGCCCACTCATAGAGCGAGCCAGCGCGTGGAGGCAAAGGAACAGCTGGACAACACCAGCATTCAAATTTTGGAACATTGTAATATGGATACGCCAAACATTAATATTTGATGTGATGAAGCGCACTTTGTATGTGTAACGGACCTTGAGCGGATAAGCTCTCGTCCTTAGGTAGATGAGGCATTTATTTAGTTTTAATGCAAGTAGATAAGGAATTAACTGTAGATTAGACAGTTTTAGCTTTCGAGAGGGAAAACGGAGTATAGACACCCTCCCTTGTATCATTGTATTATCATAAAGCATTAACATTGAGAAAGGAGAGAAGAGAAGAGCAGAGAGCTTGTGAAGAAACCTCCATGTACAGATATTGAATTAATAGGAGAAGCCCTGATTCAATTCCATGGATGTGTTTGATATCTGTGTGCTGTTGATATTATGCCTTTGCATGTTTGCTTCCTTTTATTCTTATTTATTATATGCTGCGTATGTGATTGCATATCAGGTTCGAAACCTGAGGGAATGAAAGAATGAGTTTCAATTGTTTCTCTGCTTGAGCCAGGAGATTCCTGCATAGAGTGCAGTCGAATTCCTCCGTATAGAGTGCGTCGAGGAGGCCAAGCAGTTGGACTTTTGTTCTCTTTCGTCCAGAGTTGGATTTGAGGTATTCGAGCCGTGCAGGTGAGTGCAGGTAAAATTTGAGTCTCCATGGCAAGTCTGAGAGGAGGAAAGGGTGAAGCCGTTGCGAGCGTGGACGCACGGGACCCAGAAGACTTCAACACTTTTGGGAGTGATTGAAGACCGAGCACAAGGAGCGTGTTCGAGAAATCCCTGAAGGGGTCCGAGTTGATAAAAGCTCTGGAGGGATAGCACCTTTGTTTTCACTTGCATTGGACGAAGGTGGTGAACGGGGAAACTCTTCAAGAGGAAGAGAATCGACGACTTGAATCATCATGGAGAATCACTGAGATCACGACCCGACTTGTACGTCAGATGTATCGTGAGTTCGCGACGGAAGATTCTTGTTTCTCGTAGAGTGAGGTCATGAGGATGCGAAACGCGATGTCTCGGAACGTTTTGCATGGTGTACGTCGGGATTTGATGATGTGACAGGTGATCTCAGGATATCAGATCTCGGGGGTTGGAGGCCTCAAAGTCTGACCCCGGAAGTGACGAGTGAACGAGGTCGCGAGATTCCGAGTCATCGACATCTCGGCACTTCGGGTCTCGGAGGTTGAGAATTCGGTGGCATAGAGACGCTAGTCACGAGTCGCGATAATGCGAGGTCCCAATAATACGAGACAGAGTCAACATTGACTAGAAGTATCGGGTCTCGGAATCCGAGGGTCCAGTTCCCAGTGGTGGAACTCGCGAAATCGCGAGAGTCGATCCTTCGTAAATTAAGGAGGGGAGGATCGCCGGAGTAACTGTGGGTAAAGAACTCCCGAGGGAGTTGGAAGAGCATTGACTCTTCGAGCCGCGAAGAAAGAGAAGGTCCTGGTGGGCGACAGTGCCATTGAGGGCAGGTTGCGTCACTAGGAAATTGTATAACTTCCAAGAAAACGTTCCATAATCAATAAAGGATTCTTTGCAAAATTCTCAAATTCTTCAAATATAAAAATGACACATACCTTGATACCAAACTTGTTACCTCATGAAGCACGACCTCTCATCTTCTTGGACCAAGACAATGTAGTGGATGTTGATGTTGGTGATGAATGATGAGGCACTCATGAAAAAGAGGGGCCCTGTGGGCTCTGCTGGCCAATCTAACTCTCGACATTCCATGTCTGATACCCGTGGGCCTCGAGATATGATCTCCTTAGTTACCCCTATCTTGAGAGGTAACTATATATATATATATCAAATACAATTTAAACATTTTTATACAAACATTTAAATCAATTTTCATTTGAAAATAACATTATAATAAAAGTTTTAACCTTAATAATAATATACATATTAATATTATTTTATCATAATATAATTATAAAAAATAATTATTATAATACAAATCATATAAAAACCATTAATTATAAATTAAGCACCCTATACATTATATTGTGATTCAATTTTATATAACACTAAACATTATACTAAAGGTGAAGTACTTGAATTTTGATCCTATTACCACACCTAATATAAATTTAATAGTATATGATCCTATTAGAAATAAAATCCACACAACAATATATGAAGTCTTTAATTCTTTAACATATTTATTCGCATTTATCTCTTATATCATATTTGCACGTATGTTATTTAGGTATTACATATATCACATCCTTAAATCACTGATATTGAAAAATCCATAGCCAAGTAAGAGAAACCACAGATTAAGAATACAAATAATTTAATTTTAAGGTTATGGTCAAGTTATACACCAAATTGGTGTATGAGAAATCCTTGTTTGTGGGACAAGGGACTCCCTCCGCGCAACGATTTTTAATAATAATAATAATCTAATTTTAAGGTCATGGCTAAGCCAGACACCAAATTGGTGTATGAGACCCCCTTGTTTGTGGGACAAGGGACTCCCTCCACTCAAATATTTGATTTCTAAGGTCTATGGGACAAGGGACCCCTCACGCAACTATTTGACTGCTAAATTATACGGAGGTATACATACCCTACCTCCCTCTAGATTTGAACTTGTGACCTCCGTTAGGAGGAAACACATGTTCTTAACCATTATGTCCACTCATAAATAAAGTATTTCCATACCTTCAATAGGTATACCAATTGAGAAAAACCAATAAAGTCAACATATTCAAGTATTGATATTCACCCAAGAATATCCATGGAAAACATATAGATTCTTGAAATCTTGTTAATGCTAGCTATGTAAATATGAACATTTTGACAAGGATATTAGTAGTTTGCTCAGATTAGTACAACGAGATAAAATGGAAAACCAAGTGGAAGTAATTCTAAACCTCTGAAAATTCATATTTATTTATTTATTTCATTTAATCTTCTATTCCTCTCTCTCCATTCATAAATTCAAAACTGCCTCACTGGAGATATCAAAGGTTCCTTTATAATATTGATAAATCAACTCACAAAACTTACAAAGAGACTATAATGAACCTAATTGGTTACTGATGATCATGATTCATATATTTAAGTTGTGAATATCCAACTGGACAAAATATTCCATAAATGATGGCCTTCTCCACTTCCACTCCTTGTGCCATGCTGATGCTAGAAATATTGCAAAGTACTGTGTGTAATCCATGTGATTACTAGATCTTAAACACTAAATATTTCTAGTAGAAGTTCTAGATATATACATAATCAACTAAAACTTCTCTCATAGATTAATACCATCTCTAAAAAAATATTTGACAAGGAATATTCAAAATATAAAGCTTTTAAAGAAATGTATGGCAAAATTATGAACTGATGGTTTCCTGTATAGTTTCTTGCAACAATCAAATACACTAGATTTTAACAATGTTTCTTATATTTTTAAAACATTATATGAGATTTCTTGTTCAATACTAATTTAAATTAGTAATTATACGATAAACCTGCAAACCCTATATCTATTTTTTTTCCATGATGTAATACAATCCACACTAGAAAATCTTCATTTGTTGTGGAATTGACAAAGTAGATAATAAGGTTAGGAGAATATTGTGAAATCAACATGGCCAATGTTCTCAATTTGAAAGAAAGTTTTCATAAAAGTTTCAACTTGAGACTTTTAGATATTTTTCTATTTTAATGTATTGATGAATACGAGCATTCAAATATGAATCCTAAATATGATTCTTAAATAATTTTGAATAATATTTCACATTTTTACATCAAGTATAAATGATGGACAATCCAGAATATTTTAACAATGTTATAATTCACAAATGACAATGTGTGAAGATAATTGAGTTTCCTTTCCTGTTGTACAAAAAAATGTATTGAAAAATTACATAACAAGGATTATTGTCATCCAAGGATGTTTCTTTTCAAAGTCCTTGGGTCAACCTTTCTGAGTACTTGTGTCAACTTTTTTGAAGTTGTTGTGCTAACTTTGATAAATTCCGTATGTAGTATTTCTAATTTTTGATGGATCCACCACTTGACCTCCCTTCCAAGTCCTATGGGTACTCTTCTTCTCCAATGACCCCCGAGATGCAATGGGGTTGTATGAAGAATACCTCTAGAAAATGATTGAATATGAAGTATCCAAATCTTCATAAGGATCCTCATTTCTCCCACATTCAATTACAAAAATCTCAATAATCTCAATCACTAGTCACAATGTCATTATGGAAATCATATACCATTAGGGTGAAAAAGTGTTTTTCCCCTTTACAAAGTCCTCTTTTTATAATACATGAGACTCATTCCAAGCATCCCACATATGAAAAATATAATTTATTAATTATTTAAGTACTCAATATTCATCTTTACATGTGTCTGTAATATACCAGATATAAAAAGTATGCAAAACAGAAATAAAATGCTAGAAATGGCAGAATAACAGTAATATAACTAGCATAATCTCCACAATAACACATAAACGATATAAGAACAACAACATAAATATCACTTTGATTAAGAAAGCAATGTTCATGGGCCTCTTTGAGGGGGCAACCTCCAGTCGAGCAACGCTCTGTTACAATAATCTCCAAGATAGGGTTTTTATACCCTCGACCCTTATTTATACTAAATATGTCTATCAAGAGAAGCATCTAGAGGAAGATCCTTCTAGAAGCAGAAGCTTCTATTAGGTCTTCTTACATCCACCTTATTCTATTTTATCGAAATGCCTTATTAATATTGACCTTTATTACATCCGAATATATTGATCTACCTATGTGTGGGTTAGGACCCTAACATGTCTGCCCCCTTAAAACAACCTTGTCCTCAAGGCTTGAGATGTGGAAACTGCTGCAGAATGGTAGCTAGTTCCCAAGTGGCATCTGTTGGAGTTGAATCTTTCCACTAGAATAGCACTTCCTTGATGGTTCGCCGACGTAGGTGATGCTCACATGGGTCCAAAACTGCTTTTGCCTGTAGCCAAATGGATCCTTCTTCAGCTAACTCGGGAAGGTTGGTTTGAATTTGGCACCTAGTTCCAATCACCTTCTTTAAGCATGAAGCATGAAAAACAGGATGTAGCTTTGACTGATTGGGCATAGCTAATTGATAGGCGACTTGTCCCACATGCTTGAGAACTGTATAAGGACCATAAAATTTGGGTGCTAGCTTCTGATACTGCTTGGCCTTGAGGGAATTTTGCTTGTATGGTTGTAGTCACAGAAACACTTGATCCCCTTCTGAAAATTGACATTCAGAGCGACCTTGATCTGCTTGTTGCTTCAAGTGATTCTGTTCCATGACCAAGTTCTCTTTAAGGGTACGAAGAATATCCTCTCGAATTGTAATTTTTTGGTCAACCACCTGGACCTTCGAGGTACCTGGTAAGTATGAGAGAACTGAAGGTGGCTTCTGTCCATATACCGCTTCAAAAGGAGTCATGCATGTAGCTGTATGGTAGGAAGAGTTGTACCACCATTTAGCTAGGGGTAACCATTGAGCCCACTAATTTTTCTTTTCAGAGGCAAAACACCTTAGATATGTTTCCAAACACTTGTTGAAAACTTCCATTTGACCATCAGTCCAGGGATGATAAGCTGTGCTTATGGAATTGGGTGCCCTGTAGCTTAAACAGTTCTTGCCAAAAATTGCTTGTGAAAGTTGGGTCACGATCAGAAACAATAGAGTGCGACATGCCATGAAGCTTGAAGACCTAGTCCATGAAAATTTGAGCCACCGTGGATGCAATAAATGGGTGTTGAAGAGCACATAAATGAGCATACTTGGAAAGGCGATCCACAACCACCATTATGACTGATTTATTTCTTGATTTAAGTAAGCCGGTAATAAAGTCCATAGAGATATCCTTCTAAATAGTAGGTGGAATCGAAAGCGGTTGTAGTGTGCCCAGAGATTTGACTGTTTCTCCCTTGTTGCGTTGACACACTTCACATTTAAGGAAAAAATTATGGATATCCTATTTCATACCATCCCAAAAGAAAGAACATTTGACCCTGTCATAGGTTTTGGTGAACTCGGAGTGCCCCATTGTGGGTGTAGCATGAAGTTCAGAAAGTATCGTGGATTTAAGCTTTGATTGATTACTTAAATACAAACGACCTTTGTATCGAAGCTCATCCCGGAGCCAAGAGTACCCTGGGGGAGTTGGAGAATTGGTCTGCAATTGTTGGATCAGATGCGAACTTTTGGGATCTTGTAGCCATTCCTGGTGCACAGCTTGGAGCCAATCTAGTACAATGAAGGAAAGAGAAAAAAGGGATCTGTCTTCTTCATATTTTTGGGACAGTGCATCCGCCACCACATTGTCTTTTCCCTTCTTGTAAATGATCTCATAATCATATCCAAAGAGTTTAGTCACCCATTTTTGTTGCTCCAGGGAGGAAATGCGTTGTTCCAGAAAGTACTTGAGGCTTTGATGGTTTGTCTTAATTTGGAAACGTTTCCCCAAGAGATAAGGGTGTCACAGATCAAAGACATGCAGAATAACCAACATTTCCTTTTCATAGATGGGTTTGCCTAGATTCCTTTCAGATAGTTTCCTACTGGTGAAGGCCAAAGGTCGACCCTCTTGCATAAGGACAACACCGATTCCTTTCCCTGAGGCATCACATTCCAACACAAAGGTCTTTGTGAAATTAGGAAGGGCCAAAACTGGAGTGGTGCACATAGCCTTCTTCAAGGTTTGAAAAGCTTGAGCAACGGTTGGAGTCCAAGTGAAAGAGTTCTTTTTGAGGATATTCATGAGAGGTGCTGCAATCTTGCCATAATTCTTAAAAAACTTACGATAATACCCTGTTAAGCCCAGAAATCTATGCAATATTTTGAGAGTCTTTGGGTGAGGCCAGTCTTGCATAGCTTCAATCTTTTTTGGATCCACCCTTACGCCATCCTTTCCAACCAGATGATCCAAGTATTCTACTTCTGAGGCACCAAAAGCACATTTAGACTATTTCAGGAAAAGTTTGTGCTGAGAGAGTAGATGGAGAACTTGATCCACATGAGTAAGATGGTCTGTCCAAGTTTTTCTATAGATTAGGATATTATCAAAGAAAACTAATACAAAATGATGGAGAAAAGGATGAAGGCATGATTCATGAGGCTTTGGAAGGTGGATGGGTCATTACACAAGCCAAAGGGCATGACCAAAAACTCATAGTGGCCCTCATGAGTTCGAAAGGCCGTCTTGGGAATGTCTTCCTCCTTCATACGTATCTGGTGATATCCTGAGTGAAGATCAAGTTTAGTAAAGAATTGTGTGCCACTCAATTCATCCAGGAAGTCATCAATGAAAAGAATGGGAAATTTGTCTTTAATGGTCAGTTTGTTGAGGGCACGAAAGTCAGGGCACATTCTCCAAGAAAATTCTTTCTTCATGACCATGAAGACAGGAGAAGAGTAAGGGATCGTACTAGGGCAAATAATGCCTGCAGTAAGGAGTTCGTAGACCATTTTCTCAATTTCATTTTTTTGTGAAAAGGGGTAGCGATATGGACGGATATTGGGAGGAAGGCTTCTGGGTACAAGGGGAATGGAATGATCATGAACACCACAGGAAGGAGGGAGTCCTTGGGGAGTGGAAAATACCATTTGGTGTTTAGAAAGGAGGGCTTGGAGGTCTTCCAACATTGGGGGTGTCTCTGTTGCTTGTATGGCATGGAGTTGGGAAATGACACTAGAATGACCTTTTTTGAGCAACTTTTCCATGCGATGGGAACTAATGACCGCAGGTGAACCAATCGTGATGCCTTGGAATTTATATTGGTGGCCTTCCTAGTCAAATTGCATGGTTAATTCCCTAAAATCCATGAGAATGGGACCCAAAGTTCGTAGCCAGTCTGCACCCAACACAATGTCACAACCGCCCATGTCGATAGCAAACATATGGGATTTTAGGTGGTAGTCATCGATTTGGAGATGAACATTTTCACAGCGCCCTCCACATTTCATGGAACCACCATTGGCAATCATGATTTGGAAATTGTTGACGACATGGATGTAGCAATGAGTTTCTTGGGCAATGCGACGATGAATAAAATTATGGGTGCTTCCACTATCAACCAGAATGATGACCTCCCGATGCTTGATGTAACTGATTAACTTGATGGTTTGGGGTGCATAGAAGCCAATGAGAGCATTGAGGGAAATGATCGGTTCCACTTCGGGAGGGTTTGAGGGAGGGGTTATGTCAGTGATTTCAGTTGACTTAGGCACAAGGGGAGTTTCAACATCCTCTTCCGAAATATCCTCAGAGATGGCCATAAAACGATTTTGTTCCTTACACTTGTGCCCCGGGAAATATTTGTCATCACAATTATAACAAAGGCCATTGATTTGGCGTTCAACCATTTCAGCCCTGGTCAATTTTTGGATATTTAATGGGGTGAAGGGAGTAGTGGGATTGACGGGTTTAGGGCGAGGGATAAAGGAGGGTTTACGGTTTTGAGAGGATACAACTTGTTGTGCTTCTTTAGCTTTTTTAGTAGCCTCCACCCAACTCGAAGGTCGAGCCATGAGGACATGGGCCCAAATATCCTCCTTAAGGCCACTGATAAAACACTCTCGAAAGAAACCATCAGTCATTCCCTCTATTTGAAAAGCCAGGCGCTCAAAGGAAGCTATGAAGTCTTCTAATATTCCTAATTGTTTCAACTTTGTCAAATGGCCCAAATGGTTGGTGTCAGTGTCAAAGCATTTATAAAGCTCAGTCACAAATTGGGTCCAAGCAATATACCCTTGACGGGAATTTTTTCTCCATTGCCACCATTGCCAACGTTCTTGATCTAGATGGAGAAAACCATACCGGAGTTTGGTCAAGTCATCTGTAATGCCGTATAAAGAGAAATAATGTTCCATTTGGGTGACCCAACCAGTGGGGTCCGAGCCATCAAATTTGGTCACATCCACCCGCAGAAGGCGTAGGTCACGTTGAAAGTGATGGGGATGAAAGGTATGGGAATGGGAGGAATGTTCACCTTCAGTATTTGGAGGTGCATCAAAGAAAGGGTCATCTATAGGGATCTTCAGTTTGGTGAAGAGTGATGCAAAGACAGATTCAAGCTGGGTGGTCAGTTCTTGTTTGACTTCCTCCATTGAGGACTGCATGATTGTATTGATGGACGAATCAATGGAGGCAACAATAGCACTGAGTTGTTTCACTTCTTTTTGGGTCTCGAGGAAACCATATTGCAAGGTGTTGAAGCGAGCTTCCAAGTCTTGGCTATGGGTATGGGCCATGAGGATGGGTGAACTAAAAAGGGGTGGGTGGGGTCAAATATTTTTCTGAAAAATGATATGGATGAATGTGATAAGGGAGAAGAGATGAATCTAATGGAATAGGTCTCAAATAATGGTGAAACAATTTCCATACTTTTTTTTTTTATACACCTGTGGAGTTATACTCCGGTCTGAAGAATACTGCAGCGATGAAATACCCAAATGCTTAACCAGAAAGAAATGTGTATTTACTTTTCAACTCAAACATAGTTGTGTGACAATAGATCGTGTCTATTTTCATTTGTTTATGTTTTTTTCCCCCAAAGTTTAGGTATTCAAGGGTTCTACATACAAGGGTTTACCCTGTTCTATAGCTCTCTGATATACGTGCGGGGTCCAACAATAGTACTCGGCCCAATATCTCAGGGAACTAACTAAGGAGGATAGACCATACCCTTAGCTGTACTACCTGACTACCTAGGTACTAGAGAGTATCTTCCCAAGTGTTGTTCTCGGTGGCACTATAACAGTCAGGAAACTGATCGGTTTATCTAAAGAAGGCTTTAGGAAATCTAGGCCGATCCGTACACAGGTGTTGTTTGATGCACTACCACTAGAAGGGGTACCAACAGGGGTTACAAGGGTAGCCAATAGATGTGTGCTTAAGCACCACTTGTATTTCCTACGTGTATGATTCCCTCAACCATGGGTTTATGCACATAACGACAGATATCTATGGCTTAAAGATGCCAGAATACGTCTCTACCCTGAAAAAAAAATTTCCCACAATTTTTGCCAAGGAAAGTGCTCTGATACCACTTGTAATACACCAGATATAAAAAGTATGCAGAATAGAAATAAAATGCTAGAAATGGAAGAATAATAGTAATATAACCAGCATAATCTCCACAATAACATAGAAACGATATAACAACAACAACAAAAATAACACTTTGATTCAGAAAACAATGTTCACGGGCCTCTTCGAGGGGGCAACCTCCAGTCGAGCATCACTTTGTTACAATAATCTCCAAGCTAGGGTTTTCATACCCTCGACCCTTATTTATACTAAATATGTCTATCAAGAGAAGCATCTAGAGGAAGATCCTTCTAGAAATGAAAGCTTCTATTAGGTCTTCTTACATCCACCTTATTCTATTTTATTGAAAGGCCTTATTAATATTGACCTTTATTACATCCGAATATATTGATCTACCTATGTGCGGGTTAGGACCCTAATAGTGTCACTCACATGCACAAATACACATGTATTTAATATTTAAAAATTATAGAAAATTTTTTTTACTCACCATCCTTTCCTTCATTCCTGAATTTAGTCTATGTTTCTTCTTCAATTTTCCTATTTTTGTGTTTCATGAGTAGTTACAAGTACTTGTTATTTATTATCTCTCTTTACTTTAACTCCATCTTACCTTTTTTTTATCTCATAATTCAAATTGAATTAGGATTCTCATTCCTAATTTTTCTCCATGATTTATGGGTGCTTTTGAATTGGATTTTCTCTAATAAATAATTGGTTAAAAATAATATCACACACAACTTGATAACTTATGCCTTCTTCTTCTTATTATTTTATTTCAATTTGAACTTTATTATTAATGAATACTAATAATCAAAATATGTTATTTAGAGTATTAATTTAATTTTTCTTTTCTAACTAAAACACACTAAATTATTGTTTTCTCTTAAATGAAATGCATAATAATAATTCTCTTTGTACATTTTATTTTTAAAATCACTTTTCAATTTATTATTCATTTACATTTATTTTTTAAAGATACAAAGGGTGCCATGTACATCATGTCCTTCGGGACTTACTTATTGTACTCCAAGGGTTCCATGCGTGCATGTCCTTCAAGAATCTAAATTTTGATTGATGGGGAATGATGCAATAGTGGAGACACTCTTAAGTCAATTTTGTTTCCCTTATTGAGAGACTAATGGTTACTAAGGAATAATTATTTCAACTTATTGTGCATCACTTAGTTGATTCTCGTGGGTAACTAAATCCGTGTCATACCCTCATGACATCATGCAGCCTTCGAGTAAAAGTTTCATACACTTTTCAATTCCAACCGTGGAATGAGTGCTATTAGGTGGAAATAGCGACACTGCTCCATATCTTCCGATATGTTTCGGTAAACCTCCATACAATCCCATTACTCACATGTGGATCAATCAACAAACATGTTCCCTATGCTTGCATTCACTACATCATTTTGTTAGTAATTTCATCATTCATATCAAATATAAATGACATATTCATAAAATAATTACTATTTCCTGACTCAATTTGGAGTCCAAAATCTTGACGACGAAATTCCCTGTCAATGTTCCCTTCTAGTTTTTTGGTGCACTAGGCAAAATTTTAGGAATATCTGCAATTTTAATATGTCCATATCTCATTTAAAATTATCAAGAGAATAAAATCATTATCATTCAAATCATTAGATTAATGCACAAATGATACATCTAAACATAATATGAATTATAATTAAACCATTTAATCATCGTGAAATTTACTCAATCATAATTAAAGTTCAAGTTTCATCATCATAATAATAGTTAACAATTGGGTCATTTGTGAATAAATTTTCTCAAACAATAGTTTTGGTCTATCATAATAATTTGATAAAATAGGGCACTACATACACCCTCTCATAAAATAAACCTCATTCTGAATTCAAAATAGATAAGGAAACTATTGATGCATCTCAATTACATCCTCCCAAGTAGTAGAATTGGGATTATAGCTATCCCACTAGACCTTTAAATGATCTACCAAATGGCGTTGAAGATGTCGAGTGCACCAGTCCAATATTTGGATCGGTTCAACCATAAAGGCCCCCTCATATAAAATATACAAATATAGATCAATAACATGTGAGGGATCGTAAATATAATGACATAAAACTGAAACATGGAAAACATCATGCATGTTTTCTAAAGATGCAGGTGATGCAAGTTAATATGAAAAAGGTCATTTTTTTCTAATATCTCAAAATGTCCAACATATCTAGGGATAACATTTCTACCTTCCCAAATTTAATCAAAATATTTTTTGGCCTCACCCATAAGTATACTTTATCCTCGATCTCATAACTTTGATTAGTCCTATATGTATCCGCATAATTTTTCTATCTGTCTTGTGCTTCCTTTAATCATTTTCTCCATTTCCTCCATTTCTTGAATTACTTTTGTTCCCACCAAAACCTATCCTCTATTCCATCCCAACTAAGAGGTGTTCTACATGGTCTTCCATATAGAAACTCAAATGGTTCCATCTTTGTAGGACTTTCATAATTGTTTTTATAAGCAAATTCAACAAATGGTAGAAATTCTTCCCATCGTTTTTGTTGATCCATAATATACATTCCTAACATGTCTTCCAAAATTTGATTAGTTCTTTCAGTCCGATCATTAGTCTCTAGGTGATATGCCATACCAAAATTTAGATTCCTTTCCAATGCTTCCTAGAATCTTGTCCAAAACCTTCCTGTAAACATTTCTCCTCTATTCAAAATCATCTTTTTTATAATACCATGTAATATCACTATTTCATTAATAAATACCTTCACAATATTTGGAGATTGATATGTAGTCTTTACTGGAATAAAGTGTGTGCATTTTTTCATAGTGTCCACTACAATAAATATCGAGTCATGTCTCCTTGATGTCATCTATAGTCCAACAATAAAATCCATCAAAATCATCTCCCATTTTGATTATGGTATCACATGTGGTTGTAACAGTCCCACTAAATGTCTATGTTCATTCTTTACTTTCTAACATTCAAGAAATATTGCTACAAAATCCACTATGTCTCTCTTCATTCCTTTCCAAAAGAATAATATTTCAAATATGCACTCATCTCTTTGACTCTCAAATGAGCCATATACATTTCTCTATGAGCTTCTCTTAGGATCAAATTATATATTTCTTCATTCAATGGTATATATATTCTTCCATAAAACCATAATAAACCATTTCCATCCAAAGCATATCCTTTAAACTTTGGAATTCACATTAATTCATTCTCAAGGCCTGGTTTAACTTTATTATACCATTCATATTCTAACTGTAATTTTAAATTTTTTTCTCTCAAATTTGTCTTTAATGGTATAATTGAGAAAATACACGTCCTACAACTTAAAACATTCACAACTCTATTTATTTTTCCCTTAATGTATGCTATCTCAAAATCATATTTACTTAATAACTATGACCATCTTCTCTGTCTAGCATTCAAGTTACGATGAGTAAAAATGTGTTGTAATCCATGATGATCAATCTTTAATTCAAAATTTCTCCCAACAAGATAGTGTCTCCATATTCTCATTGTATGCACTATTTCCACATGCTCCATATCATGCATCACATAATTTTACTAATGGAGTCACTATTTCCTTGAAGCTGGGAAATTACCCTACTTTCCTGCATACATACTTCTCCTAGTACTTTTTTTGATGCATTTGTGCATAGTAAAAAATATTGATCCATTTAGGGTATCTTCAAAATAGGAGTCGTCATTAACAATACTTTTAATTTATGAAATGACTCTTCACATTTCTTGTCCCATATGAATTTATTATTTTTCTTCAAAATTTATGTTATAGGATTTGTGGTCTTTGGAAATCCTTTAAAAAATCTTCGATAATAACCTTTTAATCCCATGAAGCTACATACTTCATGTATGTTTTTAGGCGTTGGTGATCCATATTAGATCATTATATTATTTATCATCTATGTCAATGTTTTTAGAGTGGAAAAAATGGTGGAATCATCTTGCACGGTCATTTTAACGACAACTCCCAATTTGAAAAATTGGGGTTTGAAACCTTCTGGAGCTATTTTGAGGCATTAAATGGAATTTTTTGGGGTGAAAATTTTCCTATAAATTTTTAGGATCTCTTGATGCTATTCTACATCGATACCTATCAAACAATGCAAAATCGTGTCAATCAGAGCTCAGATGCAAAAGTTATTCCTATTGCAAGTTGACCTACCATGTTGACCACCATGGTACAAGAGGATGAAAAGTTATCCCCCATTACTCACGTATATAGGGCTAGCCATGTATGGAATTTCAATAATATTCTAGAAAGTCCAAAACATTATCACAATTGAGGGTTGGGGAGGTCAAAACCCTACTCCTAGATGGCGATCAGATGATGTTAAATATTAGGCCACTAGGAGGAGAGGGGGTTCCATTCTTTTGCATTGTATCTTGTTCCATAACTGAGAATAACAATTGAGAGTGGTATTTTGTGGGAATAATAGAGGATGAGAGATTCTATAACATCCATACATGCCATAGTGTCAAAGGAAACTCTAGAGAGAGTGCCTCCTTCTTTGTAGTTGTATTTGAAGAAAATAGAGTAGAGTGGTCTCACTTTCTAGATGGGTTTTCTCATGTATTGAGTTTCCTAGGTTATATATTTTGTTTATTTGTGGACGGTGTATGTGTATTTTTTTAATTATTATCTATTTTTCAATTTTGAACTATTTCATACATTTTTAAGCAGAAAAATAGTAATTAAAGAGTCTGAGATCTAAAGGAAATTAACCTTCATCGTAAAGGTTTCAGTATTTTATTATATATACTATGAAAAACTGTTTAGTGGAATATCCATGGTAGTTTATAGATCATATTGGTATCATATTAGGTATTCTTGGGGAATTTGTGTAAATTTGCAGGGATCTAGGAATCATATTAAGAAGAAAGTTTCAAAACCTTAGACATGGATGACAAGTTTGTTCATAACAACCCTTGAGATCCAACAGAGGAAATATTTGCGAGGATGGAAGAAAAATTCGTTGAAATATCTCACAATATTTCCCTCCTCATAGCGACTCTAGAAATAAATATTGGACAATTTAGAGAATTTGGAGGCTTGAACTCATAGACAGGATCAAATGAGAAATCGAGAAATAACAAAGACCCAGAAAAGGAGTCATGAAAAGAACTCGAGAAGGAGAATCCAAGTTCCAGTGCCATAAACCATTCACAATCCTTATTCAAGATGGAAGTGAAAGTGGACATAAATCCATACTAAGGTGATATTCATGCATAAAAACAAAATCACTGGTTGCATCAAATAGAATTGTATTTCAACATTCACCATATAGATGAGGAATAAAAGATATAATTTTCCAAAACGAATTTATAGGTCCATTCTTTAACCTGGTGGGAAATCCATATGTAAACACTTAGGATGGAGGGTGATCTATCACTAACTAGGTGGGAGGAATTTAAAACCCTCATCAAGTTCCAATTCTATCCAATCAGGTATGTAGAGGACCGATGGACTTGATGGCACTAATTTAGGCATAAGCAAGGGAAAAGTGTACAAGAGTACACCATTGAGTTAAAAAATATGGACATCATGCTAGGTATCTCTCCCAATAACTCAGATGTACTCCTCAAGTGTATGGGGGGTTTACATAGCCATGTACGAAATCAAGTGATTATTTTCAAGCCAAGGACAATGAACAAGGCATGTGTATAGGAAGAATATATGAAATACATAGGCCACAAGAAAGGGCATCCAAGAGTTTCCAAGAATAAAGAGCACTAGGAAGCTTCCAAAGAGGGAAAGACGTAGTGGAAATGAGTGAAGGATAGGAATATGGCATCCATTTCACATCAGTGCAAGGATTTGAGAAACCATTGAAACCATTGCAATATCAATGGTCACATTGAGGAAAAGTGTTGGAAACTACATCCATAATTGAACTCGAAGAAATGCAAGAAAGAAGCAAAGAAAAATAATCTTTTATCCGTTGATTCAAGAAATCAAGTCGAAATTAGCTTCGATGTGGATGAGAATATTGTCTTCAAATCAATGCAAAATGAGGTGAATCTGAGTATCCTTCATGATCCGGAAGAGAAGGAGATGACCAATCTATTCCACATAAATATTTAGGTCATGGAGACAAATATAGATGTTATGTTTGACTCTGGTTCACAGGTTAATCTCATAGTAATATATATAGTCAACAAGATTGGATTAGAGGTTCATTATCATCCTATCTCCTATCCATTGGGTTGGGTTAAAAATGATACATATATCAATTTAATGAAACAATGCAAGATTAAATTTAATTCAAGTGTTTATTTTATTGATGAACTGGAATTGGTTGTAGTATCCCTTGATGTATGTGGAGTAGTGTTTAGAATACCCTACTTGTACATGAAATAAGAAATATTCATGAAAACATCCAACCAATATCGACTAATCAAGGATGGGTAGTCCTACATCATCAAAGCGCATAAAGGAAAATCAAATGTCTCACTGATAAATGCCAACCAAGCCAAGAAATTGATTGGTTCAAGTAAGAAATATGGTTTAATTGAACTAAGGATGAGTCGATAAGAGTAAAGTAATCCCTAGATGGGTGTACTAAAGAGAAGAAAAATCACTTGGAGGAGTTTCTACAAGAATATATAGGATTGTTCTAGGAGGCTAAAGGGATACCACCAAAGAGTGAATTCGAGCATGAAATACAATTATTTCCAAAATCCCAATTTCCTAATATTGGGTTGTATAGATAGTCCATTCTAGAAGAAAATAAAGTGAAGAAGTAGTTGCAACAATTATTGGAGAAGGGTTTGATTTTTCCAAGAACCTCACCTTGTGGGTCAACTATAAAAAATGTACCAAATAAGGATGGGACATGGTGAATGTATATCAAATATAGAGCATTGAACAAGATTACACCAAAAACAAGTAGTACCCTTTTCCCAGGATCGATGATCTATTAGATCAGTTGCAATATGCAAAATATTTCACCAATTTGGATCTCAAATTGGGATACCACTAGGTACACATCAAGGAATAATACACCTGAAGTCTTACTTCAATACAAGGAAACATTTTTATGAATGGTTGGTCATTCCATTTGGTTTATGTAATGCACAAGCTACATTTATGAAACTAATGAATGATGTACTATTCCCATATCTAGATTCATTTTTTATAGTATATTTGGATGATATACTGGTTCATAGTGCTACTTGGAAGGAGCACATGTCCCATATCATGCAGGTGTTAGAGACTCTAAAGAAGCATCAACTACTAGCTAACATCAATAAATGTGAGTTTGATCAACAATCTTTGGTGTATTTTGGGTATGATATCTATGGAGGGGAGATAAAGATAGATCCCACAAAGATGGAGGCCATCATGAAATTTCCATTTCCTACAAATGTCACTAAATTTAGGAGTTTTTTTTGGGAAACACAATACTTGCAGAAATTCATAGCTTCATTTTCAACAGTAGATGCACCGGTCCACACCATAACAACAAGTGGTAAGAGTTTTTAGTGGGGAAAGAATCAAGAGAAGAATTTCAATAAGTTGAAAAGAAATATCAATCAAGCACTAGTTCTGGCATGACCAAACTTGAAAAATTCTTTCTAAGTGGAGATATATGCAAGTGGGTATGCCATGGGAGCAATTTTATTGCAAGGAGGAAGGAAAATATGCTATCATTTTGAAATATTTCATGGGTTATTTCTCAACTACCCTACCTATGACAAGGAACTCTATGCACTATTTCAAGCTATCAAGAAGTGGAAACACTGTCTAATGGGAAAGGAGACAATCATCCACACAGATCACCGACTGCTACATTATTTTCAAACTAGAGTAAGCTACAATAAATCAAACATTACAAGTGGATGGGGTTTTGCAACAATTTCATCTAATCATCGAGTATACAAGGGGTAGAACAAATAGGTTGGTAGAAATGATTTCAAGGCTACCCACATCAAATATTACAACTATGGGAACTAAGATGCACATGGATCCTTTTATCCATGATGCATATAGAGAGGCAAACATAAAATATGAGGAGTTGAAGGAGGTTTTTTATCAGCTCTAGGGAAAAATTCATATAGAAGAGGGTGACAACAAGGCCGGCTATCATTTCCAAAATGGTTTACTCTACAAGCTCGACAATATTTGTGTCCCTAAAGGTGAATGATTGTAGCTTATGAGAGAGGCTCACACCTCCAAGGTTCCATTTTGGTATTGGGAAGACAATTACCAACATATAAAGGTATGTGTACTAGACCGCAATGCAAGAATATGTGCCACAATATATTAGAGGATGGATATTTTTTTGTAAAATCAATCCTAGTAATAGGAAGCAAGGCATATACCATCCCTTACCTATGTTGGATTACTGAGAGTGGGGGTGAATTAGTAATAGAGAAATGTAATCCTTTTTCACCATAAAATGCAAATGTTATATCAATGTATCATTATCATCCAATAGTTGCAGAGTAAATAAACAATGAACAAATGAGCAATCACACACATACACAGTACACCGGTGTTTTATGTGGAAACCCAAAGTGGAAGAAAACCACAAAATGATTTTTATTATATGTCTTTAAGAATCACATTCATTGGAAGCACCAACTTCCTTTGTTTTCTAGCTACAACTAGAAGGATTCTCCAACCCCCTAGTTTCTCAGGCTACAACACAAGGGAATCTCCAACTCCCCAATTCTCTGGCTACAACCCCCTATGTTCTCCGACTACAACCGAAAGGTGGCTACAACCACCTGTCCTTGCCCCATCCAACCACCCTGGTATATAAGTAGAATGATGGAACCACTGTCACACTATCACTATGAGATATACTATTGTAAACCTTTACCAATCAACCTGGACCAAACAAGATGTACCAATAACTTGAACCATGCATCAACCATGCATCAACCTGTACCTCAACTTGTAATCAACCTGTACCATAAACAAGTACATCAACCATGCATCAACCCGTACCAAACAACCTATAATTAACCTGTACCATAAAAAATTGCATCCACCATGCACCAACCTATAACTCAACCTATACCATGAATACGTGCATCAACCATGCACCAAACTTGTATGAATAACCTGTCACAACAACCTGTCCAAACAACCTATCACAAAAACCTGTCTCATCAATATTATCAACCAAATCAGATCTACTCACCAAGATCAATCACAAGACAACTCTCAAATATGTGCATCAACCAAACATAACACAACAACTCATAATCATCACCAAGATCAATATTTTCTTCTAATAATATACCAGTACAAGTATGCTACATCATCCATAAACCATGTGTCAACACTACTACTAACAAGTGCCTCCAACCATGTACCAAGTATGTACCAATCATGTATCAAATACTCATCAACTATGACTCATCAAGATGTACCAACATCATCAACTATACACCTTGTTGAGGAAAATATATGAATTTATCTTACTCAAGCATTTTCAGACTTTACTTGGCTAAAACAAAGTAGATGGGAATATCACACTATGTTTATAGCCAACAAAATAATATCCTAACTCACAAGTATTAATTATGAGTGCTTAGGCTAGTATTTTATCAACAAAAAACTTGCTGAAAATTCACTTTTTATGTAATTTTCTGAACATATCAGTTGATAAAATAAATGTAAGAACATAAGTAAAGACACCAAGATGATAATCAAGAAAATTGAGACATAAATAAATCCTTTATTTCATTCCAATTCACCGATGATTCATTTTCTTTACAAAATCTCATACATAAATCTTGGGTGAAAGTCAAACTTAGACATCCCCGATGGAACATACAAAAGGACCTCTGACAGGAAACCAAAACTGAATTCTAAAGTCTGGATCAACTTGCCACAAATTTCTGTCCACTTGACTCTGCACAATAGCCTTTATCAGTCATGAAAATTAATTCACAAACAAACAAGTCTACACAGACTATCAAAGATAGATCAACACCTCTGAAAAACAAGTGTCTGAATGATTTGATTCAGCCCTGAATATTGTTGTCTACTATAAGACCCTGCTAACACAAAAGAGAATTAGGCTATGATGAATATATGAATGAATGAAAACTAAACTATCTCAACATAAACTCAAAGAGAAAACCTTAGAATGCTTCTGCTTCTATCCTCCTCTTGTTCCTCCCTTTTCTTTTTCTTTTAATAAATTAGAATTGGTTGAAGTAGTTGAACCAACTCATTAGTTAAGCTAACTAAAGACTCAACTAACTTTAGTTAGGGGGGGGGGGTGAAATAATCATAATAAGCTCATAAATAAATAATAACTAGTAGGTGGGACCCCTTGTGACTCCTTTTAGTTCATAACAATCATAACAATTATAACATAACCATTAGTTAAACAAACACACCTCTTTGTGCCTCCCATCAACATATTTACTTGTGGCAATTTTAGCTCATGAAATTTGAAAATATTTCAAAATAATACTCATATATCAAAAATAAAACATGCTGTCCAAAATCCATGAAGTCAACTGTCATAAAAAATACATAACATAAAATTCAAAATCCATATTTCCCAGTCTGTGATGCAACCCTTCCTTGGTTGCTGCTGTCACCTCTTGATTTTCCCCAATTTTCCTTAGGTTGGGAAGAGCCTTTAGTATTTATCTCACTGATCACGTGGGAACAATCATCCTTCAAATGCATCCGTGAAGACACATATTTGTCAGAATCAATGGAGGGTGAAGAAGGGGCAATAATGGCTTTTCCTTTATCAAATGCATGGTGGGCTTTAGTCTTCAGTCTCTTTCTAGCATGGAAGGATTGCATAGGCGAGTGGTTAGGGGCATCTTGAACAATGGGGTTCAAAGGTGGAGGACCAGGCAAGGTCAAGTTGGGCCAGCCACGATGTTGGGAGACTGTCGGGTGGACAATATCTTTTCATCCATCATTTTCAGGGACCTCAGGTTGTAAGGAGACATGAGGAGGTACAAGGATACCGAGGGCTTGTGAGGCTTGGAAAGGAGGCCTTTTAGGCCTCGGTTGGACTATTCCCTACCCAATCCAGTTAAAGAATCCGATGTGAAACAATTGGCCAAGCTCTTCTGAACCAACATCAAAATGTATGGAGAACCTGGGCCTTCTTGGGCCTCGATTCCAGTTACCTCTACTTCCGTTTCCTCAGACATGGCTTGCCCAATTGAAAAAACTCATCTTGCATGTGTAATCAATTAGAAAATTGTCTTTTAAATAACCATGCATGACAACTCTTAAAAATACGAAATAGATTTGGTTCAAAATGTATCAGGCTCATGCAATCCAATCCATATAATTGTTTTAATGTTAATCAAAAAGAACGGGGGTGAAAAAGGGTTCAGGGATACATGAGGGGTTTGTAATTAGTGAAAAAATGATATAATGAAAAGGGAGAAGAAATGGTCACTTCTCATTGACAACAACAATCAACTGTAAAACAAGCCAATAAAACATTGCTGCAATCCACCCAAATTAAACACTGCCACTTTCATCTATCTCAACAAAAAATTTCCCTGAGCTATAATCAATTTTAGAACATGGGGTGAAGAAGGATATGGGATATGTGAAGGGTGGAATCATGAAGGTGGGTTACACTTTCGTGACAATCATGTCTCCAAAATTTTGAAAATAATTTTTTCGGCCGAACTAATTTTCTTTTCGGTCGAAAGTACTATTTTTTCGGTCGAAAACTCTTTCGGCTGAACCATTGAACATCAAATCGAACGACATGCTGATGATGCCCTTGATTTTCGTGTACAATTTTATCCAGACGTATATTTTTTCATCCGGTAACCTCTTTTTGGCCGAAATATATTTCTGTCGAAATAATGTTTCGGCTGAAATAACTTTTCGGTCGAAAGATTATTTTGGCCAAAACATTATTTCGGCCGAACAAATGTTTATATATTACTTTCACATCGACCCTACAACATGTTTTGCAAGTTCATAGTTTGTTGTGCAGAGAGTGTTTGGTGTTGTAGGCCTGTGTTGTAGGCGTTTGTTGTAGGTGTGTGCTTTAGGCCTGTGTTGTAGGCGTTTGTTGTAGGCATTTGGTGTTGTAGGCGTTTGGTGCTATAGGCGTGGTGCTGTTGGCATTTGTAGAGAGTGGTGGTGTTGTTGGCGTTTGCAGAGAGAGGATGAGCGGATGGGGGATGGAAATTGGAGCAGTGGCCATGCAGTGTTGTGGATGTTGGAGCAGCAGTCATTCTTTCAAGTATGTGTATTTTAGAATTATAGATTAGAATTTAGATTTTTAATTTAGATTTAGAGTAGAATTGTAGATTAGAATTTAGATTTTTAATTTAGATTTAGAGTAGAATTGTAGATTAGAATTTAGATTAAATTTGTTTTTTAGACTGTTGACATGGCCATATTCGACCCTGTCCACGTATAGGTACAGGCCTAAATTCAGGCATGTACCTGTACATAGACAGAGCCGAATACGGCCCTGTTCGTTATGTTTAAATGTGTTTAAATATTAAACTTTAAAGCGGGGCCGCATTTTAATTTTTTTAACAAAGCTGAATATCAAAGTTGTTTAAATTTTTATAATATTTAAATTTTTAGTTAAAAATTCAAGTTTAGAAATTTTGTTTGAATGTTGATAGGGCCTTATCTGGCCCTGTCCATGTAAAATTTAGAATTTATTTTGGAATTTTGGAATTTAAATTTTAAATTTCTATTTCTGGTTTAAATTTTAAATTTCTATTTCAATTTTATAATTTAGAAGTTAATTTTCGATTTTTGACATGGAATTATTCGACCCTGTCCATGTATAGTGATAGGCCCCAAATCGGGCCTGTACTTGTACATAGACAGGGCCGAATATGGCTATGTCAAAAATAATTTTATATGTTTCTGTAAAAAATAATTTTATAATTTAGAAGTTAATTTTATAATTTAGAATATGGCTCTGTCAAAAAAATTTAATTTAGAAGTTATTTTTCGATTTTGTACCTGTACATGGACAGGGACGAATATGGCTCTGTCCCTTATGTTTAAATAAGTTTAAATTTTGAATTTTTAAACATGTTTCAAATGTGTTTAAACCTAACCGAATTTTCAATTTTTAAACAGGGTTGAATTTTCAATTTGTAAATAGGGCCGAATTTTCAATTTTTAAACAGGGACGAATTTCAAATATGTTTAAATGTTTAATTTTTAGAAAATTGAAATTTTTAGTTAAAAAATTGAGTTTAGAATGTTGATAGGGCCTTATTTAGCGCAGTCCATGTACAGGGATAGGCCCGAATTCAGACCTGTACCTGTCCAAGGATAGGGACGAATATGGCCCTGTCCATGTATAGGGACAGTGATGAATTCTGGCATGTCAATGTACATGGACATGGACATATTCGGCCATGTCCATGTAGTACCTCAAGAAACAGGATAATTAGATCTACAACTAGTAACAAAGGCCCAGTTCCAAATGAAATCCATACAACCGCTAAGCAAATAGACAGAGTTGCAGAAAATAGACAAAGGCCTGAACAGACTGTAAACTTTAGGGCATGACACATACTAGCTATTCTAACTATAAACAATGAGACCAAGGGATAAACATGACTACTACAGGGACACCACTACCCTGAATAGTGCATTTAATGTACCTCCCGTTCATCACGAAGACAACCTTATATAACAAGTGGAAATTTAATTTTTTTTTTTTTTTTTTAAGTGTGTGTGCGCGCGTGTAAAAAGGATACAGACACACTTGATTCTATGTCACCACCCGACGAATAACAAGACACAACCACGATGATCACAAAAAGAATACATAAGGCGCACAACAAGTAACTGCAAGCATTAAACAACATATTGTGTTATGTACAGTATGAACACAGATGGAAGGATCCATAGTAGTAGATTTTACTATTTCTGCACAGGAAGCAGGGCGTTTAATCTTAGTTCTCTGCTCTGGAGAGAGATAAGGTCAGATAGGCTCCTGGCCGACTTCTCAGGCATAAACTAGTAACCCGACGACGAACAAGATGCAAGCAAGACGAACACAGTAAGACGCCATACGACGTACAATAGGCAACCGCAAGCATTGACGACGATCACTCAGAAACAAGTCAGACTGACTACCCATCCATCCTACCCTGCAATGGTTAGGACCTCCAAGACACATAAGAAATGCTCAAGCCCAGGTTCCCATCGATTTTAACCATTTAAGTTCTCAGGGCTGGCGACTTCTCTGAGGAACATGGAGGTGTCTACTTCCCGCCCGACACCAACAGACCGAGCACACAAAAGGTTTACCAACCAAGTTCGACATTATTTAGAAAGAACATCAACCCTTATTTTCTGATCAGAAAGAATTATTGTGCTTGATTCAAGGTCCTTATGTGATGTATGTTTATCTGTAACAATAAAAGTTACAATAATGCTACCATAAAATAATAACACATTACATTTATATCCCAATAACCTTGCAATAAATAACAATCCCATTACATCTTATGCGTTATCCATCACATTAATACTACCATATCTTTACCACAATAACAACCCCATTTCATTTTAATCAATAACCTTGCAGTAATAATAATCACAATACAAATAATGACAACTCTAAATTCAAGTTTGGTTTATCAAGGTCAACTCCCAATTTGACGTCACTCACAACTACTTATGGAAAAATGGTTAAATTATAACCTAATCATATAACCAATCGAATTTACCCATTTATCAATAAGAATACAAACTACCATGTTTACTCATCATTCTAACATAATTCTTTTTCCAGCGCTATCTAACCATCTTTAATATAAAAATTTAACTAACATCCAACGCTATCATTCAATGTTTAAACAATAGAAAGAAAAATATATATAAACAAAAACTACTAACTTAAATATTGTTGGATTATTCGACCTTCTCTCTTTACTAGCTGCCATCAACAAATAAAAGGCGAAGAAATGAACAATTTGAGATCCAGTAACTGGTTAACAGGGCAAGGCAGGGACGTGGCAATGAAAAAGTTAAGGCAACTAAATTTGTTTCCTTTTTGACAATAGAGAACTGCCCAAGCCAGTTAAGAAAGCCATCGACGGTTTTAAAAAGGAAAAAAAAACGCTGTGCCAGACTCATCAATGTTACGCAAGGGATGTTAGCTAGGAAATAGAAACCATGGTACTGCGCGCCAGAAGGGGATTTTTATTTTTATTTTTTTATTTTTTATAAACTAAAACAGTCAAAGTAGCAAGCGCCACTGAGGCTCATCCGAGGATGTTCAGTTTGCTGCTGAAAATATAAAGTAGGGGCACTGTGCAGAAACACCCAGGAAAGTTTGCTGGTAGGCGAAACAAAGGGAGGAAGTCGTGGTCATCCCTGTGGGCGGGACAAGGTCGTTCCCAGGCAGCCAGTGGGGAGTGCTCCTACGCGATAGTATAGTCGTTGGCACGAAAAGGTGGTGGTGCGAGGCATAAACGTTGAAAACAATTCAAGTTTCCCAGTCATGGTTCAAGGGTAAACAGTCACACATAAAGGTCCCTGCCACCCACTCGCCTCAGTCGTCATCGAACAACAGTCAAAGGAGTGGTTGTGAGTTCGTAAAATGCAAATTACTTTAACCGTGCTTACAGGGGACGCATTTTTAGATTTTATAAAAACTCAGTTCAGATCACATCGCAACGCTTGTATAGAAATTACCATACGCTATGAGGAGAGGGTTGTTGGGCAGAACAAGATCAGGGCATAGCTCGGGCATGCAACAAGAATTACCATTACTTCACAACGGAACCCAAACCCTACGCAGAGAAATTAGACAGACAAAAAATAACCGTTGATCAGGAAGCCGTGCCTCTCATTCACTCGCGGGCATATAAAGGTTCCCTGAAGAAGAAAAAAAAACACAGTCATCTAGGAATTCCTTGTGACGGAAATCGTTGTCATATAAATTAATGGAGGAAAAAGGCGGTCAATTTTTTAGTATCCGCCGAGTAGAAAGGGCACAATTCCTAAATTAACAATAAGGTAAAAATAAGCGGGCACAGTAAAAACAAAAGGATCAATGAGTTAAATTATTGGGGAAAATCATATTCCAGGACGAGGTCATAGTATCAACACCAGTCCCAAGTGGCAGAATTCACGCATTGTTGAGTATGCATTCCTTCCACTACCTCGTACGATTCCCATTTCTATGATTAGGTCTATTTGGTACAGACTAGCTCTAAAATGCCCCGACACAGATTTTCAGTCTTTTACATAGATCGTTGGCATCCACTTTCCTTAACAAGGGAAGATTGAAACCCAACAGGCTCGATTTTCAAGGTTGAAGTAACAAGTAAAGGTAAGTTTACACGGGAAGGGCATGAATTGTTTCCTTGTACAACATTTAATCAAAGGAGAAAATCTTAGAATACCGATAAGGTGGTACAAGTAAAAATTGAAGCCATAAATTCTGGGTGTTTAATATCAGCAAAGAAAGGCTCAACGATGAAACTGGCAGGGAAATGATGTTGGAATTTTTTTTGCAGAAATGATGGCTAAAGATGACTGTCAACTGATTGATAGCCTGGTTAAGGAGGCAAAAGAAAAAGGTGATGCAAAAAGGCAGCTGATTTACGCCATCGTTATGGAAAAATAGATTAGCATGAGGCTCTTCGATAACTTAAGTTGTAATTCACACCCGGAACCCTATGGAATATATATAACTATACAAGAATGCAACCATACAACATATAACATGAGAAATTTAAGTATAATCACTAAGTAAATAACTAAAAACATCCGTTGAGTCCATTTACAACAGATAATCCGATCCCAACATGAGCCATAGTGCATTCGAGTCTACCAAATTAAAAATCATACTGTTGCCTCAATGCCGTCCCCGAGTGTCATCCACGCGCTCCGTCCCACTCCTGTTCGCCGACCGTCGAGACTACATCGGTACCTCCCAACCAATTGCTAGGGGTACTCTGCTTCCCCCGTAGCCCCTCGAGCTGCAAAGGGGCCACACAAATCCAGAAGGTATGCCTAACTTCCCATCTTTCCTTGCAAGGCTGAGCTACCACTCCAATACGAGCTGAGAAAATCCCAACTCCTCACAAGCAATCAGTCAAGTCACAATTCGACAGCGTAACGATATGCTAACCACCGATCCCCTTTCTTCCTCATCCCCCTTTTCTTTTATAGAGTTTTGAGACCCACCAACTTTCCTAAATCACATTTATTTCA
>ML788076.1:212186-224968 GCA_009831015.1 Picea engelmannii
TAAGTATTAAATAAAAGGTGGAGAATAAAATATAACATTAAATTAAGTTGCGTATACAAGAAGGGATCACATAAGAATCCCGAGAAGATATAAGATATTTAATGAATGGATAAGATAATTAAAAATGGGATAAGGTATTAGGTAGGGGAGTAAATGAAGGGAAGGCGGTGAAGGAGGAATAAGGGGGGGAAAGGAGTTGGGAGGAGGAATCATTCTACGGGAAGTTGGCCATGATTTTGGAGAGCTCTGAGTAGTGCAAAGAGCCGAGAGGGGCTGTGATATTGGTGTGCTCATATTGAGGCACGAGATTTGCTGGTTGTGACATATTGATCAGGCAGGCATCGAGTTGCTAGAGGTTTTTGGCTCAGAGGGCCAGGATATCCATAGATATCCTGGAGCTAGGTCGTTTTCCTAGTTGGCAGGGTGGACAATAGTTTTGGGCAATTATTTTTCTATGTTTGCAACATGACTGGACTATGTAGCAGGTAGCAGGAGAGTAGCAACAAGGCAGCTGGCAACATAAATTAGCATCAGAGTTAAGGTATTTCTTTAAAATTTATGCATTGTTTTGTAAAAAAAATTGTTATTAAATTTTATTACTATGAAAAATTAGATGGCGAATATGCTAGATTAAGTAACTTATAAATTTTACTGAAGGGTTGTAATTCAATGGTTGTTTAAATTAATTTAGAGCCATTACAAAAGGTAAATTTTCATCAATTTTGTCACAATTAAGACTCACTCAATTACATCTTCTTCAAAATATATATCCCATTAAAACTCACATTACTATGTTTACAATAGGCTATGATGCACTTACATTTGAAATTATTGTCATGATTGCTCTCATTCTAGATTTCTAACTCCAACAAAGCCTCCCAATATTACATTTTCTCCATTTGCTCCACCTCATCTTAATATAACTTAATATTGAAGACAATTTAAAAATTACTTATAGTGATGACCAAACTTATTGAATGCTTATCTTATTGATGATATTTATATTCGTATAATATTACATCATACATATTGACCAAACTTATTGAATGCTTATCTTATTGATGATATTTATATTCATATAATATATGTTCAAATTGACAACTTATTAATTAATTCATTAATAACCTAGACATTAGTAACTAATGTGTTTATTGAACCATAATATTGTATGTGTTGGATATTTAGGCATAGCTAGCACACACATATCCCACACGTAGAGTCCTATAATAACAAACGATGTTCCTAATGCATATTATTAAAATTTTCATAGCTAATCATGCATACAAATAAATAAAGTAAATCAAACTTAAAAAAATACTCATTAAAGAAAGCGTAATAATTCAACATTCATCCATCTTTAAAATTGAATTATTATAATTTAAACATTGTAGGAACTATGTGAGGCAACAAGGAATGACATAGTGAATCCCAAATGTGATCCTCAATTGACTTGGAATCACCCAGGTCCTTTTAAACCCTTAATTCCATCTCGCATCTACCATCCCATCGCTGTTGTTTTGAATTGATTTCCCTTGACAAACCCAACTTCTTATTTTAATGACTTCTATGTGTGGGTTTTATTGATTATTATGAAAATATTGTAGTTTTATATTTTGTCCCTTATCCCTTTAGTCATCAGTCTGTGCCTGAGCAGTTGGCCATGAGTCGAATTGATGGTTGTAACTTTAGTGTTTAAAGACCTATAGATTCAAATGCCCTACTTTTCTGTGCATGGATGATGAGTGAAGGATAATAATTTTCCATGTTGTCTATGGACCCCTTACTTATCTTTGAGTTGATTGATTCATGGTTGAATGTCTATTCTTTGTGCTTTCTTATGAGCGAGTACCTCTATGGCTTGATTGATTAAAACTTTGATTTATCTTTGCGTTTTTAATTGCTTGAACTTGGGTACATATCTGCATTTTCATTGATAGACTGTACATTGTTAATGATAAACCTCTGAGTTGAATGACAGTCCCTTGGTGAACCAAACTTTTGATTTCAATGACTTCTCTGTGTGGGTTTTATTGATTATTATGAAAATATTTTTTTTTTATCTTTCGTCCCTTATCCCTTTAGTCATCAGTCTATGCCCGAGCAGTCGACCAAGAGCTGAATCAACGGTTATCACTTCAGTGTTTAAATACCTATAGATTCAAATGACCTTCTTTTCTGTGCATGGATGATGAGTGAAGGATAATAATTTTCTCTGTCGTCTATCCCTTATTTATCTCTAAGTTGATTGATTCATGGCTAAATTTTTAGTCTTTGTGCCTACTTGTGTAGATTTGGTTTTTCCTTGAAATTCATCTGATCAATATTTAATTTAATATGCTTGGATTTTTAGTCAGTACCTGAATGAATTTCACTTTTTTCAGTCTCTTGATATGGCTTCTCTACCAAATTCAACACGCACTTTTGATATGGCTTCTCTTCCAAACCATAGACTCTTATCATTGTAAACTCTTCAAAAAGGAACCAGTCTCCCACTTTGGTGGTCTTTTCCAATTGTAGTGACCCTTTGACTAAAGGAATAATTATAACAAATAATTCATTTTGGATAATAAAGTCTAATATAGAAATAAAAGAGTCTTAGATGGGAACTAATTATTATCCTCATTTATTATAACTTCATACAATATTTAAAGATGGGAACTAATTATTATCTTATTGATGATATTTATATTCATATAATATAACTTCAAACTGACAACTTATTAATTAATTCATTAATAAACTAGACATTAGTAACTAATGTGTTTATTGAACCATAATATTGTAAGTGTGTTGGATATTTAGGCATAGCTAACACACACATATCCCACATGTAGACGATAATAACAAGTGATGTTCCTAATGTAATTTTTAAAATGTTAACAACTAATCATGCATACAAATAAATAAAGTAAATCAAACTTCAAATAATCCTCATTAAAGAAATAATATTAACTCAACATTTGTAACATCCCACTCTGGCGCACTGAGAAAAATTATTATTTGAGGACACTTGCTCGCAAGTGATCTGGACTTTTATGATGTTAGACCATTTATACTTGATTATGATGCGATTGACAGACGACATGATGTGTTACTATTTGATGTAGACAGGTGCTATTGACTGAGTTTTATTGAATGTGCAGGGTTTTTGACCTAGAGGATGCAGAGGCATCGGTGGAACCCCTTGGACTCTGGATTGAGTCAGGGAGTGTGCTTTTGGGTTGATGTATTTACTGTGATATTTTATTTTGATTCGATGATGTGATGTTGACATTTCTGACATGATTGTTGATGATGCAGGCTGACGATAGCTTGCCGACCAGACTCACATATGGAGTAAAGGGGCCACACACGAGTTCCAAAGAGGTTGAGGGAGAGGGGTGGACAACAGCCCTGCCACTGCCTACTAGCACTCCCGCCGTGGCTCGAAATGTAGGTTAATGATTACCTAGTTCGAGAGGATCCACGATGCCGTGAGGGAAGACTGCGACAGTCGCTCACGATGATTCTAAGGGGCACGCAATAAGGCGGGGGCCTTATTCCTTATAACCCTTAGTCTCCCACAAGTTCACCTGGCAGAGTGTTGACTCCAGGGGTTATAGATTTCTACCAATCAGTCCAGTTGGCGAGTGGCACCCTTGGAGAACGTGGTGCATCCTGAAGGGCACGTCGCACAAAAGAAACTTAAGAGGCGAGTGGCACCCTTGGAGCACGTGGTGCGTCCTGAAGGGAACGTCGCAATAATGTGGATGAAGAAGTCATCCTAAATATCCCTAAGACATCAACACCTAAATAAATCCTTAAACAATTCCCCTAACCAAGCGTCGCCAGTTCAGAATTTGAGCCCTTTGTTAAAAAAAAAACATAATTCAAGACTATACATTAAATATTCATTACCCCTATGATTTGCAACCTCCACCTAATCCAAGGAGTTTCTTTCCTTAATTAAATACACAAAACAATTCCTCCTTTAATTGAATTCATAAAGTAATTCCTTCCTTAATTGCATACATAAGGCCATTCCTCATTCCCAGTAATAATCTTGATGATTTATCTTTTTAGTGAAGGTACTACTTCGCCCTAACATAACAATCAAAACTTAACCATCTCCTAATAACAGTGCCATTATATTCTAGCTCACAATAGCTCTGTCATTCAAATAACATCAGAATTTCATTTCCTACTAGCTAGCACTAACAATACAGGTGCGATTAATAAAATTAAACAAAAAAAAAACCCACTTAAGCTAATGTGAGTCTTTATAAAGTGTGTAGGGTAAAATAAATAGATTAAGAAATTAATTCAAATAGGTGGTTGTAAATTTGAAAAGAAGAATTTAATTAGTTAACTAATGGGAGTTTAAAAGATATATATATATGAATTTAAAAATATAAGGAAAAGATGCTTAGTGCATTTACCTTTTGAGCTTTTAAAATATAAAAAAATAAAAAATAAAAAATAAAAATAAAGGGGGGGAAAACTTAAAAGAATTATGATTTAGGGTTTTTGATTAAAAAACTTAAAAACAAAATGTGATTTAGGTCAAAAGGAGGATAAAAGAAAGGGGATGGGGGGAAAGAATAGGAGGGCTCTGAGGATTGTTATGTTGCCAAAATTGCAACTGGACGGATTGCTTGTGAGGAGTTGGGGATTTTCTCAGATGTGTTAGAGTGGTAGCTCAGCCTTGGAGGCGAGCTGGGAAGCTAGGCTACTGTCTGGATTGTGTGTGGCCCCTTTGCGGCTCGGGGGGATGAGAGGGAAGCAGAGTACCCCTAGCGTTTGGCTGGGAGGTACCAGTGAGTCCTCTACGGTCGACAAGTGGGAGCATCAAGGAGCACGCGGACGCCACCCGGAGCGAACAGGCCAAGGTATGTTTTTATTTTGGATGAATGCTAGTCTATGTTTGCGTCTGAAAATTTAGATGGCTGTGTTTTTATTTTGGGTGAATGCTTAAGTTTTGTGATAAAGATTAGTTTAGAATGGTTGCAATGAACCTCAGGAATCGACCCCTTTTTTATGCTGTAAGAATGTTAGCAGGGCAGTTATGGTTCTTCGTTTTTGGCACCGTTTTAGGGTTCTGGCAATTTTTCTTGGGGTTTATGGTTATTGTACTTGGGTCCCTGGGCGTATAAATCTTCTTGGGCATTTTCATTCACTGCCTTTTTACCTTACAACCCAAAATCGTTTTTTCCTTCTGCCATGGGTGTTTTACTTTTGGTTGGGGGGCGTTCATAGCTGACTGGGGTCGTGTTAATATGGATATGAATGTACAACCTTTTCGTTTTGAAAAATCATTTCATTTTTTTGTGTGTTTGGTACAGACTTAGGGTTCTGGTAATTTCGTTTTAGGTTTATGGGTACTGTATAGATATATCTGGGGCATTTTATATATTAGTGTTGGCTTTTCATTTTGGGGGCATTCATTTTTGTAAACACAGTTTATAACAATTTAAGGATGCCAATAGAACCACTGAAATCGTAGGCATTTGTTTGTGAGTTGTTATTTAATCTAGTTAAAACCATGGTTCAACGTAGCTGCTTGGATTTTGGTTGGGTCTTGCATATGCGTATGATTATGTTTCTCTTTCAAAAATATTTGCTCAATGTACAAAATTGAGTCCATATATTTCTGTTTTATTTAGGTTTTTCCCCTTGGGTTGTGGACAACGTGTTAATCAATTTTAGAGTGTGGCTTTACTGCAAAAATTTTTCCCCCTGACTGCTCACTCCTTGACAGTTCATAACTTAGATTGATGGAAGGTAGGAATACCAGCGTTAAGCTCTGCGTCCTCCCATCCTGAGCCTACGTTCTACCATCATAACCCCTATGAGTGAAGCGTAGATCCTCTGCGGGTCTGGAGGTAAATCCCCTGTGTTTTCTTTGCTGGTTTCCCTGGCTAGTGTTCTTCTGCAAGGAGTGTGCCAAACCTAACCTCGATCGTTGTGCATTGTGTCAATGCGAGTTTTATTAACCTCCTTTCCTGGCGTTTACCTTCACCAAGTCCTGCCAGCTCAACCGCAGGTGAAGTTATCCTGGCTTTTCTTGTATCAAGTTGACCGTTTCATCCCCACTCCCGATGGGAGCCTGACGCCTGTTCTGACAGTGCCTTAACCACACCCAAATTGTTGGTTGCACTTCATCATATTAAGGGAATTCTTTTTATGGCCGATTGATTTTATGATTTATGATTTATTTTATAACTGTGTGAATTAATCATTCCAGCATCTTGTACTTCCCCTATGAACTGGTTTTTCTTCCATCGATTGGTGAACACCATACCTGTTATCATCGTTCAGTCTCTTTTTCATTTATATGCTCAGGTTACTGATGAAGGAACTGATCCCTTGCGTCTTTGATTGTTGACTGATTGTACACCTGCACAGTATACATCTGCACAGTATAGGTCATGTTGTGATTGATTGCAGACATGTTAAGTATTGGCTCGCCGTCTGGAATACCTTAAAAGATTTTACATCTTGCGCTCCCCTTTTTTTATAAATTTAGATACTTAAATTATACTAATACAGGTGAAAACTCAAGTCTTGTGCATGACAGTTAGACCTACATTAATTGAGTGGTAGCCGGTAAGTTAAACTGACCTAAGAATAGTCTGCCGATGCCCTAAAGTTGGAATTTTTATAACCTTGGCAGGACTACTCGTTTTGCGTGGTAAGGGATTAATTAGTGCTAGTAAAAAAGGTCTTGATTTCAGGGTGAGAATTTGACCTGGTTACATGAGAAAGAATATGGAATATAGCTTGCAGTTAGGAGGGCTCAGGACAACGTTCCGTTATTGTAATCGGTGTAGGTGAAGTTACCCTAATTTACTGTTAACACAAATGAAGCTGTAATGTTAATACCCTACAAATAAAATGTTGACGTGATGGTTGGTAATTGCCAAATGAAAGTTAGGGTTTCTCATTGTAATATTACTGCAATATAAAATGATATGCTTTTATGATTAATAATCCATCCATTGGCAACCTACAAGAAGTGAGGAATTGATCTTGGGTTTGCCAGTAAATTAACATGAACGTAATATGAAGGAATGTAAGGTAATGTATTACTAAGGCATTGGTGTAACATTTTAGGTTAATACTAATATCCAGGGTGAGATAAATTTCAATGGTAAGGATGTCATTATAATTTTATTTGGAAATTAGTTAGTGGATATGCAAGGTCATTTATTGTAAATGTAATATTTAAGTTTTATTATGAAATTAGTTGGCGAAATTAGTTGACATCATTTATGGTATGGATGTCATTATCATTTTATTTGGAAATTAGTTAGTGGATTTGTAAGGTCATTTATTTGCAAATGTAACATTTAAATTTTATTATGAAATTAGTTGGCGAAACTAGTTGACATCATTTATGGAAGGGATGTCATTATCATTTTATTTGGAAATTAGTTAGTGGATATGCAAGGTCATTTTTTGTAAATTTACTATTTAAATTTTATTATGAAATTAGTTGGCGAAATTAGTTGACCTCATTTATGGTAAGGATGTCATTATCATTTATTTGGAAATTAGTTAGTGGACTTGCAAGGTCATTTTATCGTAAATGTAATATTTAAATTTTATTATGAACTCAGTTGGCGAAATGGCAAGGTCTTGATATTATAATATAATAATTGCTAGCGCTATGGTGAGGTCATTATAATTTTATTCGGAAATTAGTTGGTGAATGTGCAAGATATTTATATTGTAAAAGTAATGATTCTAGCGCTATGGTGTTGTCGTTGGATGTTATTATGAAATTAGTTAGCGAATTCGCAAGTCCTTATAGTACAATGTAATAATGCTAGCCCTGATGGTGATGTCATTGTAGGTGCTTGTCATGGTAATTTATCGTTGAAATCATGAAAATGTAATATCCTCGCTTATGGAAAAATGCTACCTAGCCTTGATATCATAGGAATGTAAGAGATTTGATAATGGTTTATAATATCGTTGGAGAATACATGTAATGGTAAGGTTGATCATTATAAGGATGTTCCAATTTTCAGCCTAAAACGGTAAGGTCCTTAAACTAAGAGCAAAAATCATTATGTGTTAGATTTAGAGTTTTATCATGCGTACTCATCTTTATGGTTGGGTGGATGACTTATCGATTAATGGCTTTAACGAAGTAAATGATCTATACTTGTGGCCAGTTGAGTCGTAGGTTATGCTGAGTCGTAACTAATGGTCGGTTTTTGATAGTGTCCTTGGACTTGCGTCTTTCATAGAGGTCGTGGTTGTCTGTTGAATTGTTGTACTGGGTTGGCTTGCTTGCTCGGTCTACTTGTATCAGGTGGGATGTAGACACCTCATTGTAGCCTAGTAGATAAGTCTATGTGTGTGCTTAATTTCCTGTGTAAATAATCCAGTGCCGTATCAAGAGTCTCGGGCCTTTTAAAGGCAGGGTTTCCACTCTTGCGACACACCTGATGGATAATACTAGTTTCTGCTTGAGTAGTCGGCCAGGAGCCTATCTGACCTTCTATCTCTCCAGAGCAGAGAACTAAGATTAAACACCCTGCTTTCCTGTGCAGAATTAGTAAAATCTACTACTATGGATTCTTCCTTCTGTGTTGTACTGTGCATAACCCAGTATGTCGTTAAATGTTTGTGTGGTGCACCTTATATCTATGATCATTAATGCTTGTTTTTATTGTTGAGCGTCTTGTGTCTTCTTGTGGTGCTCATCGTGGTTGCGTCTTGTTAGTCATCGGGTGGCGTCGTGGAGTCCAGTGTGTCTGTTTCTTATCTACACGCGTGCACACACTTTTAACAAATTTTTTTTTTCACTTGTTATCAGAGTTGTTGTCGTGACAAGGAGGTAATTTACAGCATTCATCTATCTTTAAAATTTAATTATTATAATTTAAACTTGGTAGGAACTATGTGAGAAAACAAGGAATGACATATCGAATCCCAAATGTGATCCTCAATTGACTTAGAATCACCGAGATCCCTTTAAACCCTTAATTCCATCTCACATATCCCATCCCTTCCTTTGTTGAAATATGTTGGAGTTTTGATTATATTCAACTAACTCTAGATATAATCCAAATGTGAAATCTTCAAACCTTTCGACCTAATATCTCTAGTAGACAATTAGTATTAGTCATCACAAATATAGGGGAGTGTGGATAGCATGAACCTCCCAAAACGCGAGGGGAGTGTGGATATCTATAGACATTACCCTTTAGAACCATTAAATTTGTGACAATTAAGACTCACTCAAATGCATCTTCTTTGAAATATATACATCATTAAAACTCACATTACTATTTGTAGAAATAGGCTTCATTACCACCATAAATTTTGTGACAATTTAGAATCACTCAAAATCATATTCTTTTTAATACATATCCCATTAAAACACATTACTATGTTTACAATAGGTTATGATGCACTTACATTTGAAATTATTGTCATGATTACTCTCAATCAACGTGAATTTCCACCTTATATGACTATATTTCATCTAGATTTCTAACTCCAACCAAGCCTCACAAATATCACGTTTTCATCACCTCATCGAAATTTGTATTAAGAATACAAAAAACCCTCATACCCATCCCATGTTGATTTTATTAGTGGGTGTGTGAGGTATTTTAATATTAGGAATACGAACAACCCTCATACCCATCCCTAGTGGATCCAACCATAGGGAACTTTTAATCAATCTTAAATAAATGTTATAAGGAATATACATATGGTCTTAGTGGATTGAACCATGTTCAAAGAATATGAACATGCTATTGAGTTAATTTTGGGTAGTTATCCACTCAATGTAGAAATCCCTTAGTTTATAGTACACTTAGGTCCCTTTATGTGACTTTAGGTGACTGTAAAGTATTTCACAGTTATGTATTTAGTTCAACCATATCCACAACTATCCAACAATTTGTCCTTAAATCTCTCAAGTGATCCAACTATATATAATATAACATTTTCACAGTTCATATGTTATATAATATAACATTATCCAATCTGTGATCAGATAAGAGTGCACCACTTAGTAAAGAAAGATTTCTTATGTGCCAAGATTAAAGGCATAACAAGTTGCTGTGCACCACTTACTAAAGATTTCTTATGTTATTAGTGGGTGTGTGAGGTTATGAATATAAACTCTTTGTTTTGGGGATTTTAATGCATTGCATTATATGTGATCTTAGTGGACCCAACCATAGGGAACTTTTAAGGAATCTTAAAGAAATTTTCTAATACGTTTTTTTTAGTGGATCCAACCATAGGGAACTTATAAGGAATCTTAAAGAAATGTTATAAGGAATATATATGTGGTCTTAGTGGATTGAACCATGTTCAAAGAATATGCACATGCTATTGAGTTAATTTTGGGTAGTTATCCACTCAATGTAGAAATCCTTAATTTATAGTACACTTAGGTCCCTTTATGTAACTTTAGGTGACCATAAAGTATTTCACAGTTATGTATTTAGTTCAACCATATCCACAACTATCCAACAATTTGTCCTTAAATCTCTCAAGTGATCCAACTATATATAATATAACATTTGCATAGTTCATATGTTATATAATATAACATTATCCAATTTGTGATCTGATAAGAGTGCACCACTTAGTAAATAAAGATTTATTATGTGCCAAGATTAAAGGCATAACAAGTTCCTGTGCACTACTTACTAAATATTTCTTATGTTATTAGTGGGTGTGTGAGGTTATGAAGATTAAACTCTTTGTTTTGGAAATTCGAATGCATTGCATTATACGCGGTCTTTGTGGATCCAACCATAGGGAATTTTTAAGGGATCTTAAAGAAATGTTTTAATACATTTTTATAGTGGATCCAACCATAGGGAACTTTTAATGAATCTTAAAGAAATGTTATAAGGAATATGTATGTGGTCTTAGTGGATTGAACCATGTTCAAAGAATATGCACATGCTATTGAGTTAATTTTGTGTAGTTATCCACTCAATGTAGAAATCCCTTAGTTTATAGTACAATTAGGTCCCTCTATGTAACTTTAGGTGACCATAAAGTATTTCACAGTTATTTATTTAGTTCAACCATATCCACAACTATCTAACAGTTTGTCCTTAAATCTCTCAAGTGATCCAACTATATATAATATAACATTTGCAGACTTCATATGTTATATAATATAACATTATCCAATCTTTGATTAGATAAGAATGCACCACTTAGTAAAGAAATATTTCTTATTTTCCAATATTAAAGGCATAACAAGTTGTTGTGCACCACTTACTAAAGATTTCTTATGTTATTATTGGGTGTGTGAGGTTATGAAGATTAAACTCTTTGTTTTGGGGATTCTAATTCATTGCATTATATGTGGTCTTTGTGGATCCAACCATGGGGAATTTTTAAGGGATCTTAAAGAAATGTTCTAATACATTTTTTTAGTGGATCCAACCATAGGGAACTTTTAATGAATATTAAAGAAATGTTAGAAGGAATATATATGTGGTCTTAGTGGATTGAACCGTGTTCAAAGAATATGCACATGCTATTGAGTTAATTTTGGGTAGTTATCCACTCAATGTAGAAATCCCTTAGTTTATAGTACAATTAGGTCCCTTTATGTAACTTTAGGTGTTTTTTTCTGAATTGATTTCCCTTGGCGAACCCAACTTCTTATTTTAATGACTTCTATGTGTGGGTTTTATTGATTATTATGAAAAGATTGTGGTTTTATCTTCTGTCCCTTATCCCTTTAGTCATCAGTTCTTACCTGAGCAGTCGGTCAGGAGTCGAATTGACGATCATCACTTTAGTGTTTATAGACCTATAGATTCAAATGCCTTGCTTTTCTGTGCATGGATGATGAGTGAAAGATAATAATTTTCCCTCTTGTCTATCCCTTACTTATCTTTGAGTTGATTGATTCATGGATGAATGTTTAGTCTTTGCATCTTCTTCTTTGAAGTGTATTGTGAATGATAAACCTTTGAGTTGAATGACAGTCCCTTGGCGAACCCAACTTCTGATTCCAATGAATTCTATGTGTTGGTTTTATTTATTATTATGAAAAGATTGTAGTTTTGTATTCTGTCACTTATCCCTTTAGTCATCAATCCGTGCCTGAGAAGTCGACTAGGAGTCGAATTGACGGTCGTCACTTTGGTGTTTAAATACTTATAGATTCAAATGCCCTACTTTTCTGTCCATGGATGATGAGTGAAGGATACAATTTTTCCATGTTGTATATGGACCCATTACTTATCTTTGAGTTGATTGATTCATGGCTAAATGTCTAGTCTTTGTGCCTTCTAATGAGTGAGTACCTCTGCGGCTTGATTGATTAAAACTTTGATTTATCTCTGCATTTTTAATTGCTTGAACTTGTGTAGATATCTGCATTTTTATTGATAAACTCTGCATTGTGGATAGATATTGAGGAGATATGTCGACACGGGATTATCCAAACATTCATCGCAAACTCTCTAGGTTTTCCCAAGAAGGAAGAACAAGAAATCCTTCTTCGACAAAGACTTCGAGTGAGAAACAAAAATCTCGTCAGAGGAGATTTTCAAACGAGTCTGTGAATAGATCAACTGCAGAACCTTCTCAAGCAAGTACTATAGATGCATCCTTCTTATATAGGTTGCACATCGATACTGCTACACCTGAGAATGCAGGGAATACCTCTGGACAACATAATATTTCTGGTAATTATCTTTGATTTTGTTTATTTTTGTTGTATTTGTTTGTATTTAAATTTATGTGAGGTTAAATATTGAAGTTAATTTCAAATGTGTGTGTAGAGGGTGGTTTTCATG
>ML788076.1:259743-287594 GCA_009831015.1 Picea engelmannii
AAAGAATAACATATATGCATTAATCTTCTGATAGATTTATTTTTCATTCTACACATAAGAGTCAAAGTGTTTTGAACTTAGATAAGTAATCTTCAATGCATGTAAAAATGTTTGGACTTAAGGTCATTATCTAATTCTCCAACTAGTGGGCTTGAATAATATTTTTTTTACCAAACACAGTTTCAAGATTTGCCCAAACATCATCAGGGTCATCAATTCCTTATTCAAGTGAAACCTTAAATTAGGAGAGATGGAAATTCTGATCAGTCCACATGCTTTATCATTATTATTGTTCCATTTTACTTTCTTTTCATCATTAGTGGGTTTTGATTCTTCTCCCAAGGTAATACAGTATAGTCCTTTACTTTTTAATACATCCTTCATATGGGATTTCCATGAGAAGTATTTGGTACTAGTATGAAAAATATCACTTGGATATGCCATATTAAAATATGTATAAAAATATGAAACTGATGGTATGGATGGAAATATCTTGAAAAAATAGGTTGTTCCATAAAAAATGACATTGAAAATGGACTTTGGATGTGAAATTTATTCCCTCTTGGAAAAATGCATAAATGGTAACCAAAGAGACACGTGGCAAGTAGAACAACCTCACTTTTAAAAATAAGTTGCTTATGAAGTGACCCACTTTTATAAAATAATCAGGGATCACTTCTACAATGTTACTTTATAAATGAAAGTTGCATGCAAAATAAATAACTTAAAATAAAATATTAAAGCTACTTATAGTGATTCATTTTTATAAATGAAGTGAAATACACATTACAATGGATGCATGAATTTGTTTTTTCAAAAAAAGTACCAAAAAAGATACTTGAACTCAAGACCTCTTACTTAATAAAGAAACATTTAACCAAGTGAACTAATGCAAAACATATTGTATCATTTAGAAGGAGGATTGTGGTTGTTTTTGTTTTTGTTGTTGTTGTGGAATATGGTATTGGAGTGCATGATCATAAAAAACTCTTTTCACACATGAAAACATTTTTTCTTGGGATTTGAATGAAATGGTTGTATCTTGGAAAATCAAAAACCTTTTCGAGTGAAACGAAAAACATTCCTGACCGAAACGAGTGATATAGACACAATGGAATAGTCATTTCAGCCAAAAAATTTACGAAAATGGAAGAAACCATAGATGCAACAACATGACTTGACGATCTCAATCTACAATGACAATGAGTCTTCAAATGCGCTCTGATACCATGTTCAACAACATATGTGTTCCAAAAAAGGAAGAAACATTTTAGTAAAGACTCATAGAACCATATCAAATATCAACACATCGATGTTTTTTACATGCTAAAATCCCTACAATGAAACATCCATAGCCCCAACCAATGTGGCCACTTGGAGCAATTTATTAATGAAAAAGAAAAATATTGTAGAGAGATTTATAAGATATTTCTCACAATCAATCATCAAAAAGTGACCCTCCATGCTCTTCAAATACAGATCATGGACCAATCTAGTGTTAATCCAATGATCAATGTAGCCATTAATACCAAGGAGAATATGAACCGTCAGATCACTCTATGTCAGGATCATTTTGTGACCATAATATTTCCTAACTACGAATGCATACTAATGTATACTAAAGAAAATATTATTTTACCTAACGACACATTATACCAAGTTGATCTTAACTAACTTCTAAGTGTCTAAATATCCTAACATTTCTTGTCACACTAGGAAAACTATTAGTAACATCTACAGTTTTAATATTTCCATATCTCATTTAAAATTATCAAGAAAATAAAATCATTATCATTTAAGTCATTATATTAATGCATAAATAATTCATGTAAACATAATATGAATTATAATTAAACCATTTAATCCTCATCAAATTTACTCAAACATAATTAAAGTTCAACTTTCATCATCATTATAATAGTTAACAACTAGGTCATTTGTGAACAAATGCCCTCAAACAATAAGTTTGGTCTATTATAGTAATTGGATAAAATGGCTCACTAAAAGGTGGTAGGACATGTATCACGTAGAGACAAAGATAAATTTGAGATAATTCAAGTTTAATCAAGTTCTATGATAATAATTGTTTCACTTTCAACTATAAATATTTTTCTAACCTATTTAGTTAATAAAACATTTTCTTTTAAACATATTTAGTTGGTTATGAAAATGATAGTTTATGTTTAAATATATTAAAAATGACTATGATGTCGATAAAATGAGAAAAACTCATAAGTACAAATATTCAACCATTGGTGGAAGGGGTTGAAGGTGCACACTTGCTCACATAATTGTACAGATTCACCCCCCAACAAGTGCATTTTTTCAATTGAGTGGGTGGTGGAAGGTGAAGGTGTGCACTTACATAGAATTTTCAAAAACATTAAACCTATAAACAATTTCACATAGTGCAAGTGCACATCTTCTCCCCACATCAAGTTCACACCTTCAATGGATTGGGTTGTGGGGGAGTAAGGGTGTGTAGTTATACTTATTAGGAATATTACACATATAAACAATTTCACATCACTTTAATTTCCTATAGAAAAATGAACTTTGTGACAAGTTGTGACAATACATGTGATTAAGATATTGTGATGTAAGGATTACCTCATGATTAATTAGTAATTTTTTTTTTACCTTAGAAAAAAGAGTTATTATAGAGTTATGTATATACTGAAGTGGATTATGATAAGTTTATTTTTAGTTAAGGTTTATATTTCCTTCAAATTATTATTTTTAATACGGAAAACTTTGTGAAATCCCTTCTCTTCCTTAGAATATAAGGATGAAGCTTGGTTGAATTATTAGCCACAATAGTGATTGGTAACCAATGAGACTTAATTGGACTCAAATCTTATCAAAATAGGAACCAAATATCTCACGATGAATTTTCATTGAAATAGTTTTCTTGAATTGATGGAGCTAACTCACTAGGACACACACACACACACACACATTACCAAGGCATTTATCATGGGATCCCTTCTCTTCCCCAAAATATCCAAATTGAGGGTGACTCAACCACCAACCATAATAATGGTTGGTAACCCCAAGGTACTCAACCAAATTTGAACCTATGACCTCCCCATTGGAAACATGCCTTGGGAATATGGTTCAATTGATTGAACTAAACTTAGGTGTGTGCATGTGTGTCCCAACAAGTTAACCCAACTAGATATTGTTAATGTTATAGGGAATTCAAATAGTTTTTCACTAGCAGTTCCCCGATTAGAATCCCCCTAGGTGAGGTGCACTCGTTTACATTGACAATTTTACTAGGTATTCCATAATAAATGTGGGGAAGCATCCCTTGGGTTCCCTTATTATTGTTTCCTATGTATCTATGTATTCAAATAAAATATATTAGAGAAAATCACAAGAAATTCCTTACATTTCACCAATGGTACCTTGTGGAAGCCTATCAGTGTTGATCATAACACTTGATTAGGCAGGGACATTAATTGAGGCATGAAACATAGGAAATTTCCTCGGTAAATTAACCCAACACCTCTTGCATGAAGCTAAAAAGTGATCAAATACTCAAGCTATCCCATTGACATATAAATACATACATACGCACATGTATGTATGTATCTACTGTTGAAATTAGTAAGACAACTGAGAGGGGGGGTGAATCAGTTGTTACTGTGCTTAAACAATTTTGAGTCTCTTAAACCATTTTTAATCTTTCATCAAGTGACCATCAATATTATACATCATATGAAAAACATAAATAATGAGCATCAATCACACATAAGATATACACAGAGAGAGATTTTCACGAGGAAACCCATAAAGGGAGAAAACCTCTTCTTCTTAGAAATGATAGGCAGTCTTTTAAGTTCTGTACATCATCTATGTTTGAGCACCAAATCAAAGTGAGGATACTACCTCTATTTTACAAGCTCCAACTTGTTGAGAGCACCAACTCTCTGGTTTCTCTAGCACCGACTATAAGGAAGGACCAACTCCCTAAATATTGCAGCACCAAATGGATTTATACAAGCACCAACTTGTATACAAAAAACTCTATGTTTTCTCGAGCACCACCCTGCCACCCTATTTTTCTAGCCACAACTAGATGGAAGATACAAATTCCAATAATCAAGCACCAACTTGAATATCAAAGGACCAAAATCCTCCCTAGCACCACCCTACCTCCCTGATTATAAATAAATGACTGAATAACCAACAATATAGATATATCAATTCTTACCACTTCTTCACTGTTCTGCAATTCCTTCTGCTCTGTTCATACTTGACGTGACTTGCTGTCTCTTTCTTTGTGTTATTTCTCTATCCTTCTCATGCTTCTTTGATATGTGCACATTCTGCTCTCTTCACCTTTTTTTTTTTGTTCAACGTATGTTCCTTATCTTTGAGCTTTCTTCACACTACGCATACTGTAATTTTACCTTTCTACAGTTCAACTCATTTTTTAGTCAGAACAACCATCCTTAAATAGTCGCTGCATCTCTCCTTCTATACACACCAGCCTCATCAGTTACACCTCAAATATCCTTGGACAAAGAAAAAAACGTCTTAGCAACTGAATCGCCAATCGATCAAGAACCATGATTCGATTTTCTGCTATCTGAATCGTAACTAAATAGTTAATCGTAAAGATCAACAATATCCCTTCGATCAGATTTTGAATTAATAAGCACTATTGGATTAAATCTGCAAGGTATTTCATTTATCCCATATGCCCACTGGCTGTGACCATGGGCCTGATCAAAATGCATTTCTCATTTCGCATTTCGGCAATCCTGTGTTGAAGGGTCTTGACACTCCAAGTTATGATCCCCGAAATGGAGCTTAGATTCATGATAGCTCCTCCCTCTCATATGACCATCGATGGTGACCACAACCTATGCCAAAAGGTGTTTCACAAATTTGCATATCGGAGTTCTTGTGATGAAAGGTCTCGACACTCCATGTCGCAAACTCTGAAATGGAGCCAAGCTTCTCTAGCTCTGCTCTTCAGCTCTCGATGATGTGACCACAAGATAAGACCACTGATTAGTCCTTTGAGCGCATCTTTCTTTAGATCAATGATCCATAACTTTGATGATTTGACGGTCCATATCTTTTTGTGATTTCACATATCGTGAGTTCGAAGTGTAAGAGCACCTCCTTCCTTTGACTTTCCAGTCAGAGAAACACTCATCTGTCGTCACATGTCTTCCAGATCCAACGAATGAGATTATATGGTGATTTCGCAACTTCACGGGCCTTCGTCATGCCTAATAAATGGTCCATGATCTCTTCTTGATTTCGCATATCATGAGTTCGAAGTGTAAGAGCACCTCCTTCCTTTAACTTTCCAGTCAGGAAAAAGAGGATCTATCGTCACGTGTCTTCCGGATCTAATGATTGAGATTATATCACGATTTCACAACTTCATGGGCCTTCTTCATGCTTGATCAATGGTCCATGATCTCCCTTTTATCAATGACTCAGATTAAAACATGGTTTCGCATTTCACGATTTCAAAGGATAGAGCACCTCCTTTCTTTGAATTTCTAGTCAACGAAATGCCAATCGCTCTCCATGTGTCCTACTTGAAGATGGATGGTCCTCCTTCTTTTGGGATTTTGTAGGCCCACTTCATATTGTATGTAAATATCATGCTCCTTCTTATGGATCCAATGACAGTTGGTCTTCAATCTTAGATCTAACATCTAGGATCTGTTCTCTTCTACTACGTGTTACTCCTATTTGAATTCAGATCTGATGGTCATTGGGGATTCTAAATGAGATCCAATGACCACCATTTCTCTTCATAGATTATCTTTCCATTTCCATGCTATCATCACTCTGTTGATCGTGTTGATATTTTCCATTAATGAAAAACACACATACCTTGCCTCTGTCTGAGAACATGCCAACAATTCCCCCCTTTGGCATTGATGGCAACCCCTTGAAGAACATCCAACTTGTCCATCCTTGTAATTACCACACCAACCCCTTGAAGAACATCCACCTTCTTTACCATCCTTTCTCCCCCTTTGACATCAATGTCAAAGAAGAAACATGCTCCCCCTGAGCTGTTGCAGTACATGTCGAGGGTATCAGATATTCAACCAACACAAACTCCCCCTGACAAGATGGACCCTCTTAGTTTGACAGTGAGATCACTCCCAACTTTTGGAGAAGATATCCAAAAGGTGTCGTTGCTAATGGTTTAGTAAAGATATCAGCTATTTGTTCTGTGGAAGGTATACAATTCACCTGAACAATTCTGTTTGTAACTTGTTGTCTGAGAAAATGGTATTTTATTGGTATGTGCTTAGATTTTGAATAAAGTACAGGATTCTTAGAGAGACTGATGGCACTGGTGTTATCACAATGAAGTGAAATGGGATCAGTGTAAGTTACCTTCAAATATGCAAGAGTTTGTATCATCCATAAAATTTATGTGCAACAAGTAGCCACAAAAATGTATTCTACCTCTGTAGTTGATAATGAAATGGATACCTTCTTTTTACTAAGCCATGCTACTAATGAATCACCCAGGAAGAATTCTCCTCCACTGGTTCTTTTTCTCTCATCAACACATTTTTCCCAATCGACATCTGAATAAGCAGTTAACTGAACGGATAAGTCACTCTCACCATAGAGTGATACAAGAGGAGTAAAAGCTATGAACTATTTTTCATCTAGAAAATCTATGTTCATCATTCATCTGAATGATCATTATCTCCAATAAACTATTGATAGTCTTCAAGGTAATTAGAATGAGGATAGAACACACCTGTGTCTATTCATAGTAGTACATAACTACAATCTAATGGTTCACTACCACATCAAGTAATACATAAGTACTTGATCAACAACGTATGGTTGCGAATGGTGAAACATATTCACCACAGTAGTCCTCATCTACTGTCATATAGTCTTCATAACAAACATCTGAGAGCATCTTGCATAGAAACAATGTTATGATAAAAACTGAATCAACTGGGCCAATCTTTCACTCACATCTGTTAGATCTGAAAGAGTGTCTGCCCTCAATATACAATATCAATAATGGGCTATCTACCCCTTTCTTCTCAACCAAGGAAGAAGGATTGTTTCTGATTTCTGAACCTAGACCATTTCCCACCCTGGGCCATTCTTTCGACACTAAAAAAAGTGTAACTTGGAGAGAATGAGTATTCCCTCGAGAAATGTTTGGACCATTCCTTACCCTGGGCCATTCCTCCGACACTAAACAAAGTGTAACCAGGAGGGAATGAGTCTTCCCTAAGGAATGACTGTCCTCGACTATTCCCCACCCTGGGCCATTCTTCTGACACTAAACAAAGTGTAACCTGGAGAGAATGAGTCTTCCCTTGAGGAATAACTGTCCTTGATTATTGAGCCTGGAATACTCCCCACCCTGGGCCATTTTTCCGACACGAAACAAAGTGTAACTTGGAGAGAATGAGTCTGCCTTTGAGGAATAACTATCCGGACCATTCCCCACCCTGGGCCATTCCTCTGACACTAAAGTGTAACCTGGAGAGAATGTATAACCCTCGAGGAATGTCTTTCCTGCATCAACCTCCAAAATGGACGATTCTTCAAAACTGCTCACAACTGTGAACTTCGAAAGAATGACTGCCCGACGAGGCAGACCATTATACTTGACCACTACTCAAAGTGATTGCCAAGAAGAATGTCTATCCTAGACCACTCTCCATAATGGGAAGTCATTGTCTCGTTGTCTATTATACATCAACAATCAGTCTTCCTCCCATGTTAACTACAATGGGAAGTCACTGTCTGTCAGAAATATCAATCCACTTTCCGAACAGGAAAGCAACTGTCCAATCTGGACTATTTTTCAATTACAAAGATAAATAATATTTTCAATGCTCCCTCCTAATTGGAGAGTTATTTCAATTACAAAAATAAATATTTGTTACCTTATTATAGTTTGGAGAGTCTTCCCTTCCAGCTAAGAGAGTTATTTCCATGAGCTCTAGCTTGAGTATGCAAGTTCTTTCATCTTGAATAGAGGCTTTACCAAAATGTATGCTTATCTGCTCATCTACGGAGATATGTATTGGAGAATCACTTTCTCCTTTCTGGACTTCATCATGGATAATGTCATGCTTGTACTGTAGTCTGGAACACTGTGAAGGCTTCATGTAGATCTGAACAGTAGAGTATATCATAGTTGGAGAACTAGAACATATTCATGTGGTACTTCTTCTCTCATCATGAGATATGATCTTTTGAGTAGTCATCTTGATGTTATAGGAAATCTTCACCATGCTACTGTTGTGCACTGGAGGTTCTCCACCAAGTTGTCTTCTTCTTATCTATATACAAGAGTCTCTTTTTGGTATGTCTCAAAGTCTTGAGATTTCTCTGCATGCGCTCTTTACTCAATTTCTTCTGGAGAACATTCTTTGCATTTATTTGATGTAGAATTCCAACTCATGGATGTTCCGGATGATATAATGACTTATATAGAGATAAGTCTGGTGTATTGGAACAATCAATCATCATAGTATTCTCCCTCCATATGGGAGAGCCTCTGGTTGTGGATCTTGCAATGCTTTCATTCATAGGTTTTCTATACACTGTTCTTCATCACGCCTTTCGGTTCTTCTTCTTGATTTCTTTTAGTGAGTTCATATTAGGCTGGTAATCTTGTGATTCTTGATACAATGAATGGTTGTTATGATTATTCTTTCTTGGAATCTTCATGTTCTTCTTCATCTTTTTATTTAGATCTTGGGTCCATGGAGTTTCTTATAGATTCCATGCCCTAGATATTCCACTTCTTACCTTCATCATCGGTTCACGGATCTGGATGAAAAACCAGGAATACTTTACGACTTCTCTTTGAAAAGGTCTTCTTTTACGGTTGAGCTGAACACATACTGTCTTTTCATGACTGCTACCATGGATATATACATTTCATCGTCTTCAATGAATCATAGGATTAGCTCCCTCCTATTCCTTGTTTCATGTAAGAGTGCATATAATCTGCTCCCTTCGTCTGACTAAGTCCATGCTTCTGTCTTTGTCCTTATTGTCTTCTACAATATATAATAGAGTCCACGCTTCCATCTGCATCCTTATTGTCTTTTGCAATATATAATTGTTTCTCTTGTCTAACAGAGTCCATGCTTCCATCTTAGTTGTTGTCATAAGTCTTTCTCCAATTTCTCTTGATGTCTAACTTCTAAGTCTCTTCATGATTGATTCGGCTTATCTTGCAGTAGCCTTCACATGATTTGTATTTTATCCTTTCATGTGTATTATCTAATGATACCTTCTTTTCATCTTGTCTGTTCTTTCATAGGTATAGTTCTTCTTGGAACACATTATTTTCCAAGAGATAAATATACAAGATATGTACAAAGACGATGCAAGCAAGATGTGTACACAAAATAAGAAGAGTGTTGTTACCTTTTAGTAGAAGAAGTCTCTTCCATCCTGCTTAGTCTTCTCTGTCGGTTCCTTTTCTTCGGCAATTGATGCTTCATGTTTCTTCTTCTTTTTCTTTAGCTCGGGACACTAATTTCTGTATTGACCGTATTTTTGATAGTTGAAGCACTGTATTTCTGAAATGTCTTTCTCTTGGTTTGGATTCCTCCTTGAACCAAACTTCCTTTTGTTCCTGAATTTCTTGAATCTTGCTATGAAGGCTTGATCATCATACTTCTTTTGAGGTTTCTCTTTTGCATTGATTCTTGATTCTTATTGAGTGCAACAAGTCCAAAGTTCTTCAAATGTCAGGTACTCCTTCCTTGTGTTCATGCTTGCAGCAAATGCATCCCATGTCTTGGGAAGACCATTGAGTACTATGTTCACCAATTCCTTTTCTGAAGTGATATATTCAATAGCTTGTTGTTGATAATGTTATGATGTCATCATCATTTAAATTCATTTCACGGAGCTCATTCTTCAGACTCATAACTTGTCCAATGTTTCTGACTGAGAAGAGATTTGTTAGGGCATCGTACATCTTCTTCGATGAGTCAAGATGTGAGATGTAGGGTATCAAGTGGTATTTTATGGAATCCACTATGATACTCATGGCATTGATGTCAACGTCTTTGAACTTCTCCATAGCTGCAACATTCTGTGGTTCCTTCTCTTCTCCTTCTTTAAACTTTGGCTTCACGATCTTTCCTTTCATAATATCTAGCACTTTATTCTTAGCAAGGATGAGGTCAATCCTTGTCTTCCATTCTATGAAGTTATAGGCTCCATCTATCTTTTTCTCAGACTTCATAGAGTTCGTCATGGCTTGCTTGACTTGGTCAAACCCTAGATTTGACCAAAAATCCAAACTTCACATCTTGGCCTTCTGAGAGTACCAGGAGATGCGTTGGGCTAGGGCACACTGATCTATCCAGAGATTAGGTCAATATCATCACTTAAGGTGCCTCAACAAGAGGTTTAGGGTTTTTGCAACTGCTTCTGCTGGTAACCCTAGCTGTAGTTCTTTTGGAAGCTACTCCTTCTAGTAACCCTAGTGGCAGTTCCTCAACGAGCTCAATATCTAGTGGTTATGTTTCCTTCTAGCGTTTTAGGCTGACTGAAGGGGTGTGGGCCCATAAAATATTAGAATATAGAATATGGTGTGCTTGTTTTTCCATTGACGATACCCTCGTCACCCAACCATAGGCCGAAGCCTCCCTCTGAGCACCTTAACCTTGACTGAGAATTCCTCCGGAAGAAAACCCTAGGCTAGATAGTCAAACAAAGAGTAGCACATCAATCCCCAAGGATAATGCATCACAAAAGGCTGATTAGATAGTCCAAACCCTAGCCAAGAGATATTCAAGAAAAAAATGAGAACTAGCTATTGTTGTAGCTGCACTTGCAACCCTCCTCCAAACCTGTGCACCAAACTGCAACTGCAGTACACACCAATTGGGAAACTGCAATTCCGAGATGCTGCAAATGAAAACTGGCACCCTGTATTTATAGTAATCCTATTATTTTTTCTGGGGATGACTTCTCCTTCTGGGTATGTGTCTGTTCAGTATATTATTATTAATTCTAGCCGACTTCTTCTCTTGGAGGCTAATAGCCTAATATAAATTATCTTCTTGAGCCAACAAGGCTTCTAGGGTTATTAGCCAACTCATTAGGGTTTCTCTTGCTTTCCAGAGTCTTCTATTCTCGTCAGGTTCACATGTAGAGGTAAATACCTCCTGCAGCTACCATAATATTAACACATTGTGCCCTTCAAGTACTTGAATATCCTTGTTACCACTACTACATGACTTTGTTTAAGAGCAGACTGATAGCGACCTACCATTCCAACAACTTGAATTATATCAGGACGGGAAGCTGTGATGTACACAAGACTTCCTATCATTGATTGGTATGTCCTTTGATCAACATCAGGTGAAATGTCATATTTACTGAGATTGCAACCAACCACCATGGGTGTACTAACAAGAGAAGGATCTTCCATTTGAAATTTCTTCAACATCTCTTTCAAATATTTTTCTTGAGAGATAAAAATTCTTGCAGAACTCTGTTTTACTTGTAAGCCAAGAAAATATGAAAATTCTCCTATAATGGACATCTCAAACTCTGTTTGCATAGATTTAGAAAAACACTGAATAGAGGAATCATTATTATAGATAAAAATAATGTCATCTACATAAATCAAAACAACTAGTAAATCATCACCTTCAGCTTTTATGTAGAGATTGCTATCAAAAATACCTTTATTGAATCCTTTGTCTTGTAAAAATTTGTCTAGTCTATAATACCAAGCTCGTGGTTCTTGTTTCAGTCCATATAAAGCCTTCTTCAACTTGCATACATAATCATGGTTATCTTTCAATGAAAATCCTTCAGGTTGCTCCATATATACTTCTTCCTCTAGATCTCCATTAAGAAATGTTGATTTAACATCCATCTGACACACTTTAAAGTTCTTATGACACGAATATGCAAGAAACATTCTAATGGCTTCCAATCTTTCCATTGGTGCAAAAATTTCATCAAAGTCTTGACCTTCAACTTGTGCATACCCTTTACAGACCAATATGGCTTAATTTCTAACAACTTGTCCTTTTTCATTCATTTTATTTTTGAACACCCACTTGGAACCTATTACATTCTTGTCTTCAGGTCTAGGAACAAGCTCCCAAGTATTGGTCTTCTCAATCTGATCAAGCTCTTCATTCATAGCTCTAATCCAATCATCATGTTGGCTGGCTTCATAATTTTTTTTAGGTTCAGTCATAGATAAAAAGGCAACATGAGATGGTTCTGAGTCTTTAATCAATTTCCTTCTTGTCTGAACTCCTTTATTTATATCTCCAATTATCTATTTTTTAGGATGATTCTTTCTAATAGTTCTGAGAGGTGAGTTTGTTTCTTTTTGTTGATTTTTGTCAGCCTGAGTATTTGTATCTTCATCTAATTGAGATTCTTCTCTTTTTGATCCTTGGACATGTTCATCTTTATCTTCAACTATATCTTTTGTGCTTGGTTCAACACTGCTTACATTTTTGACCGGAATTTCTTCATCAACTTTTATGTCTATACAATCAACCAATTTATGCATCCTCTTATTGTAACATTTGTACCATTTACTGTTTGTATCATAACCCAAGAAGATACCTTCATCAGCCCTGTTATCATATTTGCCAATATTTTCATCATTATTCTTAATATAACATTTACTCCCAAAGACTTTAAAATGATTGATTGAAGCAGGTCTTCCAAACCATAGTTTATAAGGAGTCTTGTCATTGTGTGGTGTGAGATGTGCTTTGTTAAGGATATGAAAAATTGTATGAATTGATTCCACCCAATATGTCTGAGGTATGTTCCTTTCATTCATCATTGATCTTGACATTTGCTGTATTGATCTATTCTACCTTTCAACAACTCCATTTTGCTATGGAGTCCTTGGAATTGTGTACTCTCTTTTGATTCCATGTTTATCACATAACTCTTTGAAGTTACATGAGCTAAACTCTCCTCCTCTATCATACCTTACTGCTTTCAATCTTTTTTCTGTTTGATTCTCAATTAGAGCCTTAAACACTTTGAATTTTTCAAATGCTTCATATTTTTCCTTCAAAAAGAAAACCCATGTTAGTCTAGAATAATCATCAATAATCAATATAAAATAATTTTCTTTTCCTGTACCTTCTTTCCTTGATGGTCCACATAAATCCATATGTACTAACTGGAGAGGTTTTTTTTTGAAGGAAAGTTTTTATATTTGAATTGTTTTCGAGTAAGCTTTCCTATCTCGCATGGTTTACAAACATAATCATATGGCTTTGATATCTTTGGAAGATCCTTTACAGCCCCACTATTTTTGAGCTTGATTATATGATCAAAATTGAAGTGTCCAAGTCTCCTATGCCATAGCCAACTTTCATCATACTTGTTTAAGTGGCATTCTTCTTTTTCTTCTTTTAACACATAGACATTGTTTTCTGTTCTTATCCCTTTTGCAACTAGCTGTCCTGAATTCACAGATTTTATTCTACAATATTTAGAAGTAAAAATGAATTCACATCCTCGGTCACAGAGTTGTATGACACTAAGAAGATTATGTTTTAGACCTTCTACAAACAACACATATTGAGCTTTCCCTTTGCCATTACTCAAACTTACCATTCCTTTACCTTTTATTTTTCCTAGTGCATCATTTACAAAAGTTTCATTCCCTAATTTGCTTTCGCTTAGAGTTAGAAACTTACTTTTGTCTCTAGTCATATGTTTGGAACATCCACTATCAATATACCAGGGATTATTTTGTCTTTGGGATGATAACACTAGTCTACACTTGTCATCTTCTTTCTTCTTCCAAATCTTGAAATTTTCAGTAGTAGGATTCAAATTTGGCTTAAAATTCCTTCAACGACAATCTAAAGCTTTATGTCTGTAGTTATGATAGATGTAACATTCTGGTTCACTGAATAACAGATCATAACGACTATTATTCTCATAACAGATCATAATGATTGTTATGCTCATAACAGATGTAACATTCTAGTTTTGCAGAGTGGTTGTTGTCAATGATTGTAGATTTGACAAACTTGATGGGTTCTGTATTACTTGGATGATCACTAATTGATCATTCTTCATAGCCCAAGCCATCTTTCAACTTTGGTTTCCTTTGCTGATTTAGAATGGAAGTTAATTTTTCTGAGGCTTTAATACTTGACAGATTTTGGTGATACAATGCCTTAAACTTCTCCATTTCTTTTCTGGTTTTTACTATCTCTTCTTCTAAGGCTTCACACCTCAGTTTCTTCTCTGACAACTGTTGTTTCAGTATGTATTCTATTTTCTTTGCCTCTTATAACTCCACTTTTAGTAGAGAAAAATTTTCATCAGGTTTTTCACCATTCATTTTAAACTGCATCAACAACTGTTTTTGTTTTCTATTCTTACATATGAGTCTGTCAATTTATTCCAAAGCACTGATTAATTCACCTTCCATATCCACCACATCTTCTTCATCATCCATTTCATCTCCTTTGTGTTCATCATCAAGATCTTCCATATCCATAAGCATAAAATCATTCACTTTGTTTTCACATGATGAATCACTTTCTATGTCTTCTAAGGAATTGTCATTGTTTGCACACAAACTTTTCTTTTTACTATATTTCTTGAATTTGTACTTCTTTTCATCATCAGAGTTCTGGTCCTTTTTCTAGTGGGGACACTTAGATGAAAAATGACCTATCTTACCACAATTAAAACATTTGAAGGGAAGCTTGCCTTGATATTTTCCTGATCCTTTCTTTAACCTTCTCACAAATTTTGCCTCAATATCATCTAAATCTGAATCAATATTGTTGTCTACTTTAAAAGATGCTTCTCTAGTAATGGATTTATCTTTACTGATTCTCATTTCATATGCAGTTAGAGTTCCTAGGAGTTGATCAATGGACAGATTTTTAAGATCATTTAGTTCTTCTATTGCAGAGACTTTTGGATTAAATTTATCAAACAGAGATCTTAAAATCTTTTGAACTAAAAATGATTCTTCAATATTCTCACCAAGACCCTTCATGGCATTCACAATTTCTTCAACTCTTAAAAAATACTTGCTAACTATTTCATCTTCATTCATATTTATTTGTTCAAACTTCAACCTATATGTTTGGAGTTTGTCATCTTTTACTTTCTCATTTCCTTCATAATTGTTAATAAGTTTATCCCACATAGCTTTAGTAGTTTCAAGATGCATCACCTTTACAAAATCAACTTCAGCAAGTTCATTCAAGATAGCATTCATTCCCTTAGCATTAAAGCTAAATTATAACTTATCATCCTTGGAAGCCATCACAACAGGCTTTGTATATCCAGTCTCTACTACATCCCAAACATCAGCACCTAAGACCATTAGGTATGTTCTCATTCTAACCTTCCAAAAGGAAAAAATTGTTCCATCAAATAGAGGAGGCTTACTGGATGAAGTCCCTTCATGACTTGTCATGTTTAAGGTTACAGATCTACCTTTAAATAAAATGAACCTGCTCTGATACCAATTGTTGAAACTACTAAGACAACTGAGAGGGGGGGAGAATCAATTGTTACTGTGCTTAAACAATTTTGAGTCTATTAAACCATTTTTAATATTTCATCAAGTGACCATCAATATTATACGTCATATGAACAACATAAATAATGAACATCAATCACACATAAGATATACACAGAGACAAATTTTCACGAAGAAACCCATAAAGGGAGAAAACCTCTTCTTCTTCAAAATGATAGGTAGTCTTTTAAGTTATGTACATCATCTATGTTTGAGCACCAACTCAAAGTGAGGCTACTACCTCTCTTTTAAAAGCTCCAACTTGTTGAGAGAACCAACTCTCTGGTGTCTCTAGCACCCACTAGAAGGAATCACCAACTCACTAAATATTCCAGCACCAACTTGTATACATAAAAGTTTGTGTTTTTCCGAGCACCACCCTGCCACCCTGTTTTTCTAGCCACAACTAGATGGAAGATACAACTTCAAATATTCAAGAAAAAACTTGAATATTAGAGGACCACAGTCCTCCCTAACACCACCCTACCTCCCTGATTATAAATAAATGACTGAATAACAAACAAAACAGATATATCAATTCACACCACTTCTTCATTGTTCTGCAATTCCTTCTTCTCTGTTCATACTTGGCTTGACTTGTTGTCTCTTTCTTTCTATTCTTTCTATGTCCTTCTCATGCTTCTTTTATATGTTCACATTATTCTCTCTTCACCTTTTCTGTTCTGTTAAGCTTCTGTTCCTTATCTTTGAGCTTTCTTCACACTGCACATACTATAATTTTACCTTTCTACAGTTCAACTCATTTTTCAGTCAGAACAACCATCCTTACACAGTCACTGCATCTCTCCTTTTATACACCAGCCTCATCAGTTACACCTCGAATATCCTTGGAAAAAGACAAAAATGTCTCAGCAACTGAATTGCCAATCGATCAAGAACCATGATTTGATTTTCTACTAACTAAATCGTAACTGAACAGATCATCGTAAAGATCAACAGTAGCCCTTCGATCATATTTTGAATTAATAAGCACTGTTGGATTAAATACGCAAGGTCTTGTGTTTATCCCATATGCCCACTGGATGTGACCACGGGCCTGATCAAAATGCGTTTCGCATTTCACATTTCGGCAATCCTGTGTCGAAGGGTCTCAACACTCCAAGTTATGATCCCAGAAATGGAGCTTAGGTTCGTGCTAGCTCCTCCTTCTCATATGACCATCGACAGTGACCACAGCCTACACCAAAAGGCATTTAAAAAATTCGTATATCGACATTCCTGTGATGAAAGGTCTCGACACTCCATGTCGCAAACTCCGAAATGGAGCTAGGCTTCTCTTGCTCTGCTCTCCAGCTCTCGACAATGTGACCATGAGATAAGACCACTGGCTAGTCCTTTGAGTGATTCTTTCTTCAGATCAATGGTCCAAAACTTTGATGATTCAACGGTCCAGATATTTTCATGATTTCACATATTGCAAGTTTGAAGTGTAAGAGCACCTCCTTCCTTTGAATTTCCAGTCAATGAAAAGTTGATCTGTTATCACGTGTCTTCCAGATCCAATGATTGAGATTATATCGCAATTTCACAACTACATGGGCCTTCGTCATGCCTAATCAATGGTCCACGATCTCTTCATGATTTCGCATATCGTGAGTTCAAAGTGTAATAGCACCTCCTTCCTTTGAATTTCCAGTCAGTGAAAAGATGATCTATCATCACATGTCTTCCGAATCCAACGACTGAGATTATATCGCAATTTATCAACTTCATGTGCCTTTGTCATGCCTGATCAATGGTCCATGATATCCCTTTGATCAATGACTTAGATTAAATTGTGGTTTCACATTTCACGATTTCAAAGGATAAAGCACCTCCTTTCTTTGACTTTCCAGTCAATGAAATGCCAATCGCTCGCCATGTGTCCTACTTGAAGATGGATGGTCCTCTTGCTTTTGGGATTTTGTAAGCCCGCTTCATCTTGTATGTAAAGATCATGCTCCTTCTTATGGATCCAACGACGGTCGGTCTTCAAGCTCAGATCTAATGCTTGAGATATGTTCTCTTCTACTGGGCGTTACTCCTATCTGAATTCAGATCTGATGGTCATTGGGGATTTTGAATGAGATCCAATGACCATTGTTTCTTTTCATAGTTGATATTTCCATTACCATACTATCATTGCTCTGTTGATCATGTTGATCTTTGCCATCAATGAAAAACACACATACTCTGCCTCTATCTGAGAACATGCCAACATCTATGCATATTACAAGAAAAACCTTAGAGGGAAATTCAATAAATGATTCCCTGAATTCATGGATGGAATCCCTAGTAAATTAGTTGACATGGATTAGTGCGCCTTGCTTAATGGATTTGAACCAACACCTAGTAACACATAACTAGTGAAATTCTCCAAAACATTGGTGACAACTAATTTAAGTAATCCTTTAGAAATACATACATACATACATATGTATGTATGTAAATTTACACACACACACACACACACACACACACAGAGAGAGAGAGAGAGAGAGAGAGAGAGAGAGAGAGAGAGAGAGAATCATAAACAATTACTGTCTTTCTTAATAAATAAATAAATGAAAGGGTATCAACTTTCAACCTTGACATGTAATTGTATGTACATTATGAAGTCGAATAGCTCAAATAATTAGTATACTAATGAATAGAGTAAATGTTGTGTTTACCTTTACTTTCCCTTTTTGTTAACATTATTTATAAAATTACATATATTATTATATTCACATCAATATGCACTTTCACTTAAGGTTCTCCATCCATTATTTGAAAGTGGCTACAAACCCCTATGTTCTCCAACTACAACAGAAAGGTGGCTACAACCACCTGTCCTTGCCCCATCCTGCCACCCTGAAGTAGAAGTAGAATGATGGAACCATTGTCAACCTGTCATTGTGAGATATACCACTGTAAACCTGTACCAATAAATCTCAACCATGCATCAACCTGTACCTCAACCTGTAATCAACATGTACCATAAAGAAGTGCATCAACCATGCACCAACCTGTACCAAATAACCTATAATCAACCTCTACCATAAACAAGTGAATCCAACCATGTACCAAGTATGTACCAATCATGTTTCAACTACTCATCAACTATGACTCATCAATATGTACCAACATCATCAACTATACACCTCATGTATGTGCCAACTCATCAACTACTTGTCTCAACCATGTACTCAAAATGTACCTCAACCAAAATCCATCATCAATTTCATCATCCAAATCTGATTTGTAGCTTTGTAATAGACCTGGTGTATATGATCACATTTCTGCAAACCTTCCTTGACGCAGACCCCTGACCCTCGGGCCAAGATCTGCGCAAGATCATTCTAAATCTTCCCCTGAGTCAAATTGACTCTTCGGTTCCTCCTCAGGGAATCCCACACACACAATAGTGTTTTCCACGGGTCCTTATAGGTATGCCCACGTGATCAAACACTGGGCATCAACCCAAATCTCCTGACCAACAATATGATCGCGCCCTTTTCCAAATTGAGACTTCGAGTTTCTCGATATGGAAAAACACAGTGGAGGATTGGCCGGGAATTTCTGTCCTGAAAATATGTTCTCAAAATTGAATGGCTCATATTTTTCTCTGATGCAACACCCCTTGCCTCAGCAGGTTCTGCACAACCTCTCGGTCTTAGGATCGTTCTGATTTCTCCTCGAGCTGAAGAAACTCCTTTAGTTCCCTGCTGGAACCTTCAACGAATCAGATCCACAGGTCCATTCCTGAAAACCCCACTTGCACAAACATGCACCAAGCATGAGCTTTCACCTGCACACGACCTCCAGACACAACCGTGACCTTTTTTTGAAAAAGGGAAATTTCGAGTTTCGCGATTTTGCGAACCCTGGCGTCGAGTTCCTTGACTTTTTGACCCCCCGAATGCTGAAAAGATGAAAATATGAAATAGTCTCAATGATGGTTAGCCCCTGGCCAAACCTCAGTCCATGTGACCACTTTCCCCATGACCATAGCCCACACACGTCGCGTTTCGCGACTTTGGGGTTTTCAACACTCTGTGCTCAACTCCTTGTCTTCGAAACTTTCGAAATGTCGAACCCTGAAATGTTGAAATGGACGAAATCTAAGACCGTAGCCCCACTCCAAAAATATGTTTCATTTCATGACTTCAGGAGTTTTAACCCAAAGCACCCCCGGTTCCTTGTCCTCGGAACTTCCGAAATGCCAAACCCCGAAATGCCGAAATGCCGATCTCCGAAATGCCGAAATGCCGAAATGGGCTTAACGGATATGGGTCCTCCCTTAGCCTTTGAATGTTTTTGGGTTTTCACATTTCGAGATTTCTTGATTCTGGCTACAATAGTTCTTGATCCTTTGAACTCCCAGTATTTGAAATACCGAAGTATCGAACCCTGAAATGCTAAAATTCCACTTCAAAGCTGGGATCAACGGCTATGAGCCTCCCTTGATCCGACGACTCATATCTTTTCAGGATTTTTTGGGTCAAGATTCCCAAAATATTACCATGTACATCCCCAGTAGCCGAAATGCTGAAATCTCCTTTCGGGGATTTCCTCGAAACCTTGACTATGTGCACTTTTTGGGACTTCGGAATTAGCGAGTTTGCAAATCCGCTGTGACCAATTCTTGGTCCTTCAACTTACCGGGTCCTTAAACTCCGATGGTACCTATATCTCTACCACACGCCCTCCTATTGGATGGTCAATATGCTTTGGGAACTTTGACAAGTCCTTCCCTTTGCATATATGAGGGTTAAACATCGTGCACCTTATCCTGGATCTGATGGCTATCGATCCATGCACCCAGATCTGACGGCCCATATATATTTCTCTTATTCACTCTCCTCCTGCTTTCTTGGACATAGATTCAATGGTCCAGATTCTCATCCTCTCTAGCTGAGATAACGACAATTGTGCTCCCTCTTGAGCTTGCGTTTCTTCCTGAACTTGGAAGACTTCAAATGCTTCAAAGGTCTCAACCTTTGCTCCTACTGTGAAGTCTGTATCCTCGGCTCCCACCTGCATTATAAAATATGATGTCCCTCCTGAGATTAGTCCTCTCTGAAACCTCAAAGGTTTCTCAACTTCTGCACTCTTTGCAGAGTCTCTGCACACAAAGGTGCTATCTGTCCTGAGCTTCGGGACTTTAGAATAAGTCCTCTCTCACTCCCACTCATATTGCCTGATGAGCCTTTAGATGACCGTCTGTCTGTCAACACTTTACTCAGGTGTTGGCCTGGTGCACTACTTGCATAGGTCTTTATCCTCTTGAGCTTCAATTGCTCAGACCTATAAGGCCTCTACCCCTTCCTCTCCTTGAAAGGATGGAAATTCCCTCTGGCAACTTCCTACTCAAGCACTCCTTGCTGAGCCTGCAGGGTGTTCAGTAAACCTATGAAGGTCTTCCTCTTGACACTTATTCTATCTATGAACTTAGAATAGAGTTCCTTCTGTGCACTTTGTGTACTCCCTCGATTCCCTCCCGACAGAGCTCTATAGAACCTATAGTGGTTCTGTCTTCTCAACGAACTCGAAATAGAGTTCTCTCTCCAATGCATCTAGTGCATTCTCTCAATGCCCTCTTGGTAGAGCTTCCAAAAAATTCTCAGTAATTCTATCTTCTTTGTGATTTCTATGCACTTGCTTAATTCCCCCTTGGCAGAGCTTCTACATAATCCCTCAATGATTCTAGTCTATCCTATGCTCTCTTCTGCACAGTCTTACGTCCAAGGTATTCAACAACCTTGAGGATTCTCCTTGAGTCAGTGACTTCCTCTAGTGTGCCCTCCTGGCACATCTTTGTCCAAATTCCTCATAATTCAGAAGTGCACTCCTTGCACTGGATTTCAAAGACCACAACACTCTGTCATGCAACCTCTTGCATGAAGCCTCAAAGAACCCAGACCTGAAAATCAATAAACTCACAGATAGGAAAATATTTCTATCCCTGCAAATGCACATCTACAACATACATCTACAACATAGCATAAAATCATAAAGACATTCGTCCATGAATACATAAACACACAAAGAATCTTATGTAGGAAAAACTACTCTTTGTATTAATATGAATGCCTGTACAAAGGTTATGAGTGCGGACTGTAACAGAGTCTCGGCTCTCTTCTCCTCTTTTCTTCTTCCTTTCTCTCTCTCTCAGCTTGACTAACTCCAAATAAGATCTAAGATCTTTTACATGAGGGGGCTCTTTGAGCTCTTCCCTCCAAGCTACCTACTCTCGTAAATTTACATAAATGGCTGTATAGTCCGAATCAGATCTAGATCTTAGCCTTACAACCATTTAAGGCAACATACACTAAAGCCTGCACATATGCATGGATTTTTGGCTCTACCAGCCTTACAAACATTTAATTCAAATTTCAAAATTTGAAAGTGAGAGGGTTGCGCCTTTCCTCTTCATTGAATGTGTGCTCTGCTGAGTTCGTTGGCTGCCACGTTGCTGGATTGGATCAATGATCCTACATCATACTCCTCTGTTTCAAAAAATTCATGAGGTCCTACTCATGAGCTTCCCAACATGGCTATTGAAATCCACCTAGATCCCAAACAGTTCTCTGGAGCTGTCCATCTTCTCCACTTCTTTGTTGCTGCAAGCTCCAGTGCTGCAGTCATCTCCTTTTCATCTTCTAGGCTGAAAAATTTGAGCCATTCTTTTGAATGCTAATCTCCTTCTCCTTGGGCAAACATTAGTGTCTACTCCATTTATTTCACCATCACCGCTGGTTGTCTTTTTTTTGTTTCTGCATCGACAACACACACATTGGCCTCAACTAGGCTATATGGCAGGAATATTTCAATTCCTCCAATCATCAAAATGCTCTTCTGATCTTCCTCTATCAACTCTCCTCACTGATATGAACTCACCTCTAAGCTCATCTTCTCTGTCATCTCCCCTCACTGATCCAAACTCACCTCTAAGTTCATGAGACTGTCATACAGTCCCATCTTCTCTCCCTTGCCCACCTGGAAACATGGGATTTCCTCTCTACCCTCCTTGTAGCCTATGAGATTCTCCAACGATCTCATCTCATTGCCCTCCTGGCAACCTGAATTTTCTGCTTTTCCCTCTTAGCAGTCTTTGAGATTAATTGATCCCATCTCCATCAACACTCCTTGCTGACACAAACTCACTTCTAAGCTCTCGAGACTTTCAGATAGTCTCATCTCTTTTCCCCTTCCCACCTAGCAATTTGGGAATTTTCTGCTGCCCACTTGGCAGTATATGAGATCTAGTGATCCCACCTCATTGCTCACTTGGAAAACTAAACTTTCTTCACTGCCTTCCTGGCAGTCCTTGAGATCATCCTATGGCCTCTTCTTATTGCCCACCTGGCAAATTGAAAATTCCTCACTGCTCGCCTGGCAGTCTCTGAGATCTTCCAGTGATCTCTTCTCCTCATCACCACTGAAATTTCTCCCAGATTCTGGCTCACAGCATACCTCAGCCATTCCTCTAACAACTTCCACTGCCTTCTGGCCAACAACTCCTTTACTGGCCATTTCACCTTTGTTTTCATGGGCCATTCATATACCCATCGTGCTCTTGCATCCTGTTGCATCTCCAATGTCAGTTGTTCCATTCTTGCCCTTATCTCAGTGAGTTCTTTGTCCATCTTAGCCTTGCTCAGCTATTGATGGTTCTTATTTTGACCTCGTCCATGGACTTCAGTAGCCATCTTCCTATTCCTGTCTTCCCTTTTGGAAAACTTACTACTGTCACTTTGCAACTATGAGTGCTTCCAGCCTTTTCTCTACAGTCCTCCTGACTGTCTTTTGGTTGCTGCATCCTGCGAACAACCTTCACCTTTTACCTGTCTCCTACAGTCTCTTCTTCATCTGAAATATATAGATGAAGTCCTTCTCTGATACCACTCTGACGCAGCACCCCCTGCCTCAGCAGGTTCTGCGCGACCTCCCAGTCTTAGGATCATTCTGATTTCTCCTCGAGCCGAAGCAACTCCTTTAGTTTCTTGCTGGAACCTTCAACAAATCATATCCACAGGTCCTTTCCCAAAAATCCCACCTGCACAAACATGCACCAGGCGCGAGATTTCACCTGCACACGACCTCCATACATGACCGTGATCTTTTTCCAAAAAAGGAAATTTTGGGTTTCGTGATTTCACGAACCCTGGCGTCGAGTTCCTCAAATTTTTGACCCCCCGAATGCTGAAAAGATGAAATTTCAAAATAGTCTCAATGATGGTTAGCCCCTGGCCAAACCTCGGTCCATGTGACCACTTTCCCCGTGACCATAGCCCACACACGTCGCGTTTTGCGACTTCAGGGTTTTCAACACTCTGTGCCCCGCTCCTTGTCTTCGGAACTTCTGAAATGACGAAACCCGAAATGATGAAATGGCCCAAATATGAGACCATAACCCCACTCCAACAATACATCGCATTTCGCGACTTCGAGAGTTTCAATGCAAAGCATCCCTGGTTCCTTGTCCTCGAAAATTTCTAAATGTCGAACCCCGAAATGTTGAAATGCCGAAATGGGCTTAACGACTTTGGGTCCTCCCTTATCCTCTGAATGTTTTTGGGTTTTCGTGATTCCGGCTACAATAGTTCTTGACCCTTTGAACTCCCGGTATCTGAAATACCAAAGTATCGAACCCCGAAATGCCAAAATTCCACTTCAAAGTTGGGATCAACGATTATGAGCCTCCCCTGATCCGATGACTCAAATATTTTTGGGATTTTATGGGTCAAGAGTCCCAAAATCTTACCCTTTACATCCCTAGTAGCCGAAATGCCGAAATATCCTTTCGCGGATTTCCCCGAAACCTTGACTATGTGCACTTTTTGGGACTTCGGAATTCATGATTTGGCGAATCCGTCACGACCAATTCTTGGTCCTTCAACTTCTCGAGTCCTAAAACTTTGATGGGACCTGTATCTCTACCATGCGCCCTCCTATTGGATGGTCAATATGCTTTCGGGACTTTGACAAGTCCTTCCCTTTGCATATATGAGGGTTAAACCTCGTGCACCTTCTCACGGATCCGATGGCTATCAGTCCATGCACCCAGTTCTGATGTCCCAGATCTCTTTCTCTTGCGCACTCTCCTCCTTCTTGCTTGGATGTAGATTCAATGATCCAGATTCTTGTCTTCTCCAGCTGATTTAACAACAACTGTGCTCCCTCCTGAGCTTGCGTTTCTTCCTGAACTTGGAAGACTTCAAACGCTTCAAAGGTCTCAGCCTTTGCACCTGCTGTGAAGCCTGTATCCTCATCTCCCACCTGCGTTCTAAAAGATGTTGTCCCTCTTGAGCTTAGTCCTCTCTGAAACATCAAATGTTTCTCGACTTCTGCACTCTTTGTAGAGTCTCTGCACACAAAGGTGCTATCTGTCCCAAGCTTCAGGAATTTAGATTAAGTCCTCTCTCACTCCCACTCCTACTGCCTGACAAGCCTTTAGACAATTGTCTGTTTGTCAAAACTTTACTCAGGTGTTGGCCTGGTGCACTCCTTGCATAGTTATTTATCCTCTTGAGCTTCAATTTCTTAGACCTCTAAGGTCTCTGCCCCTTCCTCTCCTTGAAAGGATGGAAATTCCCTCTGGAAACTTCCTACTCAAGCACTCCTTGCTAAGCCTGCAGGGTGTTCAGTAACCTTGTGAAGGTCTTCCTTATGACACTTCTTCTATATTTGAACTCATAATAGAGTTCCTTCTGTGCACTCTGTGTACTCACTCAATTCCCTCCCGATAGAGCTCTACAAAACCTACAGTGGTTCTGTCTTCTCAATGAACTTGAAATAGAGTTCTCTCTCTAATGAATCCAGTGTATTCACTCAATGCCCTCTTAGCAGAGCTTCCATAGAATTCTCAGTAATTTTGTCTTCTCTATGATTTCTATGCACCTGATCAATGCCCCCCTGGTAGAGCTTCTACAAAATCCCTCAATGATTCTATCCTGTCCTATGCTCTCTTCTGCAGAGTCTTACCTCCAAGGTATTGAACAACCTTGAGTATTCTCCTTGAGTCAGTGAGTTCCTCTGGTGCGCCCTCCTAGCATGTCTTTGTCCAAATTCCTCAGAATTCAGAAGTGCACTCCTTGCACTGGCTTTCAGAGATCGCAACACTCCGTCATGCAACCTCTTGCATGAAGCCTCAAAGAACCCAGACCTGAAAATCAATAAACACACAGATAGGAAAATCTATCTGTGCCTGCAAATTCACATCTACAACATACATCTACAACATAGCATAAAAGCATAAAGACATTCATCCATGAACACATAAACACACAAAGAATCTTATGCAGGAAAAACTACTCTTTGTATTAATATGAATGTCTGTACAAAGGTTATGAGTGTGGACTGTAATAGAGTCTCGACTCTCTTCTCCTCTTTTCTTCTTCCTTTCTCTCTCTCTCAACTCGACTAACTCCAAATAAGATCTAAGATCTTTTACATGACGGGGCTATTTGAGCTCTTCCCTCCAAGCTACCTACTCTCATAAATTTACATAAATGGTTGTCTAGTCCAAATTAGATCTATATCTCAGCCTTACAACCATTTAAGGCAACCTACACTAAAGCATGCGCATATGCATGGATTTTTGGCTCTACCAGCCTTACAAACATTTAATTCAAATTTCAAAATTTGAAAGCAAGAGGGTTGCACCTCTCCTCTTCATTGAATGCATTCTCTATTGAGATGGTTGGCTGGTGCATTGTTGGCTTGGAGTGATGCTCCTGCATCATTCCTTAACTTCAACAATAAGAGACTAGCATTTTCATCAAACTTTTTTTTAGTCTCACATGCCTAGTTTTGGATTAGTCAACAACCCTAACTTGAAGTAATCATAACTTTGTATTTGTAATGTATAAATATTTGAAAATGATATACAATGTTTTTCAGTTTGTTTTCTGCAATTCCTCCAGGTGCCACTACTTGGAACCTCTCAGAAAAGGAGTTATAGAAAAAATGGCATACCTTGTTGAATTCTGGCTTATTCTAGAGAGCAAACTTGTAGAGCATGCACCGCACGGAATATTTGTTGAATTAATATGAAAATGTTACAAAGCATACTAAATACTGTAACCTAACCAAAAAAAAAAATTCACTAAATTTGGATCTTTTATGAAGAAGTTATGATGTTTTGACCCGAAACACCTATTTCTGACTAGTTTCAGGACTAGCTACAAACCCTATTTTCCACGGAGTGTAACTCCAAAAATACAATGAACCACAAGATGAATTTTTTACCAAATATAGTTGGATATGTTTTCTCAATTTCATATCAATTTAACGGTTTGAATCATTATATAAATAAATTTATAGCGAAAATGGTGAGATGGCCTGTAAATAACATACCTTAGAAAACACCATCAAAAGAATTTATCCTTCCTTGCTTTTCAGCCTTCTTTTCTTCACCTTCCCTCAGAATTTCAGCTTAGATATCCTTAGTTACCTTAGACACCTATATATATTCAATATGCTCAAGTGTGATTAAAATGAGAGAGCCTTGCCTCTTATTTATACTCTCCAAGTAGCTTCCTTAAAAACATCTTGTAGGTGACTTGGCCCCACTTTCCTTATTTTAGGGTTAACCAACTTCTAATTTCTCCATTAAATTTATTATTGAAATAATTTATTTTGTATTCAATTTGAATTATAATACACTCATTACTTCACTTTATTATTTACCTTTTAAAATCTCTTAAACCACTTTGACTACTTTGACCTTTTGGGACTTCTAGATGACATATGAGGGTCCTCCAACTTCGTAAGGCCATAAGTTTTAAACCGTGAGGAGTTATGTGACGTTCCACATACCACTAGAAATAGAATGACATGTACTATCCATATATAATATTATTATCTAAAAATATATCATAACTCATACCGTTATCCATAAAAAAAACTTGGGTCCATTACCCAAACCTGGGGTCTCCAACTTCTCATGGCCATAAATCTCTAACCGTGAGGAGTTATGTGACGTTCCACATACCACTGAAAATGGAATGACAAGAAATATCCATCTAGGATAGTTTACCTGAAAAATTCATTGTCCTTCATCTCATTATTCCACAATTAAGCATGGTTTCTCTTACTCCATAAAGCGTCTTCCCATGAGGGCTTTCACCATAAGGGGACCACTTTGGAGTTCATCCATATTTACTTGTTATCAACCATGAAAAGACAATAATGAGTCATCTTTACATCAAACAATCTTGGGTCCATTACCCAAACCTTTGTGTTGCGGGGCTTTCTTCAAGGGTTGACATCAATGACAACCAACCTTAATCAACAATCTCCCCCTTTGGCA
>ML788076.1:288076-306870 GCA_009831015.1 Picea engelmannii
TTTACATCAAACAATCTTGGGTCCATTACCCAAACCTTTGTGTTGCGGGGCTTTCTTCAAGGGTTGACATCAATGACAACCAACCTTAATCAACAATCTCCCCCTTTGGCATTGATGGCAACACTCTGATGCAATACTGAAATAATATCACTCATGATCCTCATGGAACCATGCCTCTGTTGTCTGTATCTGATAAATTTTCCTCTATCCTCTGCATATGATAAATATGCTCCCCCTAGAACCATGCCTCTATCCTTTGCATTTGATAAATCTCTCCCCCTTTGTCATCAATGGCAAAGGTATCTTTCCATCTAGGGTTGCTACCCCTGACTAAACTTTCCTCTTATGGTGATTCCTTGTGTACATCTAATACATATAAGATAAGCATTCAAAAAGAATTAAAAAAGCATTCATTTTGGAGTAGAAATAACTCCAAGTCTTTGGCGAAGATATTCAAAGGCTTCCCGTGGAAGTGGTTTTGTAAAGATGCCTGCCAATTGTTCTTTTGTGCCCACATACTCAACTCTGATGTTCTTTTCCGCAACCTGTTCTCGTAGAAAGTGATACTTGATTGGAATGTGCTTCATCTTGGAGTGCATCACTGGGTTTTTTGAGATACCGATGGCACTTTTATTATCACAATATATTGGAATGGGCTCATCATACTCAACCTGTATATCTGTCAAAGTTTGTTTCATCCAAAGAACCTGTGTGCAACATGTTTTTATTGCAATATACTCTGCCTTGGCTGTAGATAGAGATACTGATGATTATTTCTTGCTTAGCCATGATACCAAACACTCACCTAAGTAGAACGTTTCTCCACTGGTGCTTCATCGATTATCAATACAACCTACCCAATCTATATCTATGTAGGAAATAAGTGATAGATATTTTCCTTTTGGATACCATAATCCAAACTCTTTCGTTCCTTTGAGATATCTAAAAATCCTCTTTACTGCTAATACATGTGATTCCTTTGGTGCTACTTGAAATCATGCCACCTGTCCAACTCCTTGCATTACATCTGGTCTGGATGTTGTCACATATAGTAGGTTGCCAATCATTGACCTGTATTTCCTTTGATCTGTAGACTTCGAATCATCACCTTTTCTCAACTTAAAACTGGTTTACATGGGATTGATAACTGGTTTGCAATCTTCCATTCCAAACCTCTTTAGCATTTCTCTGATATACTTGGTTTGAGAAATAAAAATTCCTTAGTTGCTTTGATGTATCTAAAGTCCTAGAAAGAAGGATAGTTCTCCAAGTAATGACATTTCAAATTCATTCTGCATGTCTTTTGCAAATTTCTGGCTTAACCTGTCATCATCACTACCAAAAATAATATCATCAACATAAACTTCAATTAATAAAATATTACCTTGACTTACCTTGATGTAGAGGTTGATGTCTACGCTTCCTTTTCTGAACCCTCCCTATTGCAAATACTTATCCAGTCTGGAGTACCATTCTCTAGAAGCCTGTTTTAGACCATACAGGGCCTTCTTTAATTTACATACATAGTTTGTGTTCTCTGACAACTGAAATCCTTCTGGTTGTTCAATGTAGACTTCTCCTTCAAGTTCCCCATTCAGAAAATATGATTTTACGTCCATCTGATATACTTTAACATTTTTGGAGCATGCATAAGATAAAAGTAAACGGATGGCTTCCATTCTGGCAACTGGGGAGAATGTCTCTTCAAAGTCAATTCCTTCAATCGGTACATATCCTTTACATACCAATATATCTTTGTTCCTTGTAACCTATCCATCTTCATACAATTTATTCCTGAAAACCCATTTTGTGTTGATCACATTCTTATTATTTGGTCTTAGAACCAATTCCCAAGTGTCATTTTTCTCTATTTGATCCAAGTCTTCATCCATGGCCTTATTCCAAAATTCATCCTTGCCAGCTTCTTCAAAATAGTTTGGTTCAATTGTAGATAAGAGTGCTATGTGTTTTTGTTTTGGTGAACGGATTTTTCTTCTAGTCTCAACTCCTGCATCTTTGTTTCCAATAATCTGATCTGAAGGATGATTCTTCTGTACTCGTTTGCTAGGTGTCGTTGGAGATACTTTCTGAACTTGATCTTTTTCTTCTGTCAGATTCTCTTCATATTCATCTTCCTCTTCTACTTCTTTTTCATCTTCTTCTTCGAAAAGTTGTTCCATTGATTTGTTTTCTTCTTCCTTTGATTCTGGTCTACCTGTTTAATCAATTTCTATGTTGATGCTTTCCACAACTTTGTTCAAGATTAGATTGTAACACTAGTATGCTTTCCTTGTACTTGAGTAAACAACAAGTATTCCTTTCTCCATACGAGATTCAAACTTTCCCATTCTACCATCTTCTCTTTTGATGTAGCATTTTCTTCCAAAAACTCTGAAGTGCTTCACATTTGCTGGTCTTCCTTTCCATAGCTCGTAGGGAGTTTTATCGGTGTTGTTTCTGAGCATTAATTTGTTTTTAATATGAACAGTTGTATGCACTACCTGTGTCCAAAATACATCTATCAATTTAGAATCCATTAGCATTGTTTGAGCCATTTATTGTACTGTGTTGTTCTTTCTTTCAACAACTCCATTCTGTTGAGGTGTCCTAGCAACGAAGAATTGCCCTTTTATTCCATGACTACTACAATAGTCCATAAATTTCTTTGAAGTGAACTCTCCTCCATTATCAAATATCAAACATTTGATTCTTGAATCCATCTCATTTTCAACCATTTCCTTGTAGATCTTGAAGTTTTCAAAAGCTTCTGACTTAATCTTGAGAAAGAAAACTGTAATCATTCTTGTATAATCATCAACTAATAACATAAAGTATTTTTAATCTTTTAAGCCCTTTGTTGTAGTTGGTCCAACTAGATCAGTGTGCACAATTTCCATTGGTCTTGTTCTTGAATATTCCTTTGATTTGAACCTGGTCTTTGTTTTCTTTCCTTGTTGACAATGCTTGCATAAAGTGTTGGTTGGTTTCATGATCTGGGGCATTTCTTTGACTACTTCTCTTTTGCTGACTTTGACAAGGTTATCAAAATGCAAGTGACCCATTCTTCTATGCCATATCCAACTTTCATCTTCCTTTCATAGACAACACTTTTCATTTCCAATTTCACTTAACACATATTTGTTGTTTGAATTTCTTACAGCTGTACCAACCAATTTCCCTGAACCTTTTTTTCTTATCTCACACTTTTTTGAATGAAAAGTAATTTTATGACCTTGGTCACACATTTGACTCTCACTTAGAAGATTATGTTTTATATCTTCTACCAGTAGAACATTTTGTGCTTTTCATTCTTGTTCCCAATTCAGACTGTGCCTTCTCCAATGATTTTGGATGAATTATCATTTCTAAAGGAGACTGATCCATTTTTTTATTTTTGTAATGTCATAAATTTGTCTTTATCACCTGTCATGTGTTTTGAACATCCACTGTCAACATACCAACCATGTTTCTTCTGCTTAGCTTGTAGAGAGACTGTGAATTCTTCATTGTTATACTGATATTGCTTTCTTATCCATGTCATTTTATGAGGTTCTTGTCCGTTACTCTTGTTATTCTGTTGAGGTTCTTTAGGAGGGTCTGTCATTCTACAATCCTTGGCCATGTGTTCAAATTTTTTTACATGTGTAACATTCCACTTCAGTGCTCAAAGATTCAAACTTGTTGCAAATTCTTATTTGTGTGTCACTAGGTCTCCTTGAATAATCCCCTTATGTATAACTCTCAAAGTTGTTACTGTTCCTATTGTTAGCTCTACAATTCACAACTTTATGTCCAAAATTATTGCATGCATAACATAAACCAAAAAATATAGTTTGATACCTAGGAGTTGAAGATCTTCTGAAAGGAGGTGCTCTTATGAATCCTTCTTCTTCTTGAGGCCTATCTATCTATTGTTGATTCTGAAATCTGAATCTTCTTGGTGGAGGAGTGTCCCTGTAATATTCCTTGTATATCTTCCTATCCTCTTTGATTGTTTTTGCATAGCTCTTTGGATTTGTTTATTGCTCTGTTGTTTTGGATCTTGATCCCTTTTCTGTCTGATTGTATCCAAGTCTGGACTTGTCAAGATGAGATTTTGGACTGCTGATAATGTCATCTAGAAATTTTGAGCTATTCTTCATATTTTTATTTTGAATATCCTTTCTTAATGTGACAACCTCTGCTTCCAAGTTTCCAATGATCTTGTCCTTTTCTTCTAGTTTTTCTTTGAGTGCTTCTTCAATTCTTTTATTTTCTTCTATTTGAACCTTCAATTTTGTGATAATTTGTTCTAGTTGTCGAGTGTCTTTTTTCTTGTCTAGTTTTGCTTGTAGTTTCTTGTTTTTATTCTTTTCTCTTCTGATAACTTCTATGGCACACATTAATTCTTCTCGATAGTCAACCTCTGCCTCTTTAATTTCTTCGTTGACTTCTTCACATTCTTCTTCGACTTCTTCATATTCTTCTTCAGAGTCTTCTTTGTCAGAGTCTTTTACTGCCATGAATATAACTCTTCCTGTCTCATTGTCACTGACTTCATCTTCATCTGATGATGAGATGTATTCTTTGGTGTATAAGATTTTGTTGAAAAATTTCTTTGTAGTTCTTTTTCCTTTATATGTGTGTTTTCCTTTTGAGTAACCTTCATCATTTCTCTTTTTCTTATGAGGACATTTTTTAGCAAAATGACCAATACCATCACAATTAAAACAAATTGAAGGGAGCTTACCTCTACACCTACCGTTGGTTCCCTTGTTCAGTCTTTTGACGAAGTTGGCCACTTCTTCATCATCTTCATAGGTGTCACTGCTGCTAATATTCTTCTTGTTCCTTTTTCTTTTTCTTTGATCTTTTGGATGCCTTGAAGGCTTCTTCTTTTACATATGGATTTTCCTGCTCAGTTCTCATTTCATATGCTATGGAGATTCCATGCATTTCATCCATGCTTATTGAGTTCAGATCCGATCTTTCTTCTAGTGATGATATCTTAGGGTTGAATATCATAGGAAGAGATCTTAGTATCTTTTGAACAATTACAGATTCTTCAATTTCTTCTCCCAATCCTATGATTGCATTCACTATTTCATCGACTTGTAGGAACTAGGCTGTGATATCTTCATCTTCCTTAATTTTTAGTTGTTCGAACTGACCTCTCTAAGTCTGAAGATTTGTTGCTTTGAGTTTTATATCTCCTTCATAAATATTTTGAAGCTTGTCCCAAATCTCTTTAATAGATTTACAATGTGCAACTTTGGTGAATACCGTATCACTGAGACCATTCAAAAGTGCATTTGTGGATTTGGAATTATTCTCACCGAGTTTTACTACTTTGTCAGTTGTTGGTGGAACTGTTGGTGTTGTGTATCCATCTACAATTGATTGCCAAACTTGAAATCCCTGTGCCTGTATATATGTCCTCATCCTTATGCTCCAAAAAACATACTTCTATCCATCAAATTGTGGTATTCCATTTTTGTATGAGTTGGTACTCTCCATGATCTACCTTTCGGTGGCTAAACTGATTTCTAAAGGAACCTGTTCTGATACCAATTGTTGGATTACTGAGAGGGGGGGTGAATCAGTAATAGAGCAATTTAATCCTTTTTAACCATATAATACAAGTGTTATATCAATGAAGCATTATCATCCAATAACTATAGAGTAAATAAGCAATGAACAAATGAAAAAACATATACATACACAATACACTAGTGTTTTACGTGGAAACCCAAATTAGGAGAAAACCACAGAATGTTTTTTCTTATATGTCTTGAAAAATTACATTCATTGGAAGCACCAAATTCCTTTGTTTTCTAGTTGCAACTGGAAGGAGGCTCCAACCCCATAGTTTCTCAGGCTACAACCTGAGGGAATCTCAACTCCCCAATTATCTGGCTACAACCAGAAGGAGGCTACAACCCCCTATGTTCTCTAGACACAATCAGAAGGTGGCTACAACCACCTGTCCTTGCCCCGTCCTGCCACCCTAAAGTAGAAGTAGAATGATGAAACCACTGCCAACCTGTCATTGTGAGATATACCTCTTTAAAACTGTACCAATAAATCTAAACCATGCATCAACCTATACCTCAAGTTGTAATCAACTTGTACCATAAACAAGTGCATAAACCATGCACCAACCTGTACCAAATAACCTGTAATCAACATGTACCATAAATAAGTGCATCCAACCATGTACCAAGTATGTACCAATCATGTGCCAACTACTCATCAACTATGGCTCATCAATATGTACCAACATCATTAACTATACACCTCATGTATGTGCCAACTCATCAACTACTTGTCTCAACCATGTACTCAACATGTACCTCAACCAAAAGCCATCATCAATTTCATCATCCAAATCTGATTTGTAGCTCTGTAATATACCTGGTGTATATGATCACATTTCTTCAAACCTTCCTTAACTTCAACAACAAGAGACTAACATTTTCATTAAACTTTTCTTTAGTCTCACATGCCTAGTTTTGGATTAGTCAACAACCCTAACTTGAAGTAATAATCATAACTTTGTACTTGTAATGTATAAATATATGAAACTGATATACAATTTTCTTCAATGGTTTTTATGCAATTACTCTAGGTGTCACTACTTGAAACCTCTCAACAAATGAGTTATAGCAAAAATGGCATACCTTGCTCAATTCTAGCTTATTCTAGAGAGCTACCTTGTAGAGAATTCTACGCATGGAATATTTTTTGAATTGATATGAAATGGTTACAAATAATACTACAGGCTGTACCCTAACCAAAAAATTTTGTTTCACTAAATTTGGATCTGCTATGAAGAAGTTATGATGTTTTTACCCGAAACACCTATTTTTGACTAGTTTTAGGACTCGCCACAAACCCTATTTTCCACAGAGTGTAACTCCAAAAATACAATGAACCACAAGATGAATTTTTTACCACAGATGATTGTATATGTTTTAGAAATGGCATAGCAATTTCCTGGTCTGAATCATGATAGAAAAAAATTTATAGCAAAAATGGTGACATGATCTGTAAATAACATACCTTAGAAAGCACCATCAAAAGAATTTATCCTTCCTTGCATTTCGGCCTTATTTTTTTCACCTTCACTCAGAATTTAGGCTTATATATCCTTTTTTACCTTAAAAACCTATATATATTCAATATGATCAAGTGTTATTGAAATTAAAGAGCCTTTCCTCTTATTTATACTCTCCAAGTAGATTCCTTAAAAACATCTTCTAGGTCACTTGGCCCCACTTTCCTTATTTTAGGGTTAACCCACTTCTAATTTGTCCATTAAATTTACTATTGAAATAATTTATTTTGTATTCACTTTGAATTATAATACAATCATTACTTCACTTTGACTACTTTGACCTTTTGGGGCTTCTAGATGACATATGAGGGTCCTCCAACTTCGTAAGGCCATAACTCTCAAACCATGAGGAGTTATGTGATGTTCCACATACCACCAGAAATGGAATGAAATGTAATATCCATATAGAATAGTATTATCTGAAAATATATCATAACTCATACCTTTATCCATTAAAAAAACTTGGGTCCATTACCCAAACCTGGGCTCTCCAACTTTTCATGGCCATAACTCTCTAACCGTGAGGAGTTATGTGATGTTCCACATACCATCAGAAATGGAATGACAAGAAATATCCATCTAGGATAGTTCACCTGACAAATTCATTATCCTTCATCTCATTATTCCACAATTAAGCATGGGTTCTCTTACTCCGCAAAGTGTCTTCCCGTGAGGGCTTTCACCATAAGGGGACCACTTTGGAGTTCATCCATCTTTACTTCCTATCAACCATGACAAGAAAATAATGAGTCCTCTTTAAATCAAACAATGTTGGGTCCATTACCCAAACCTTTGTGTTGTGGGGATTTCTTCAAGGGTTGACATCTATAACATCTCACTCTGGCGCACTGAGCGAACTCATTCTTTGAGGACACTTGTTCGCAAGTGATCCAAATTGTTATGCTATTAAAACTTTTGATTTTGATTATGAGGCGTTATGAGTTGATGACATGTTGTTTAACTGTATTGACATAGACAGGTGCTATTGACTCGGATTACTAAGTGTGCAGGATTTTGGACCTCGAGGATGCAGAGGCATCGATGGAACCCCTTGGACTCTGGATCGAGTCAGGGAGTGTACCATTGGGGTTTGATTGTTTTACTGTGATATTAGTGCATCTGATTAGATGATATGATAAGGATATGTTTTGACATGATTTATTGATGATGCAGGCTAACGATAGCTTGCCAACCAGACTCACATGTGGAGTAAATGGGTCACACACGACTACCAGAGATGTTGAGGGACAGGTGTGCACAACAACCATGCCACAACCTACTAGCACTCCCACTGTGGCTCGAACTATAGGTTAACGTTTACCTAGTTTGAGAGGACCCACGATGTTGTGAGGGAAAACTACGATAGTTTCTCACGATGATTCTAAGAGGAGCGCAATAAGGTGGGGGCCTTATTCCTTAGAGCCCCTTAGTCTCCCACAAGTTCACCTGGCAGAGTATTGACTCCAAAGGTTATTGGTGTCTACCAAGTCAGTCAAGAGGTGAGTGGAACCCTTGGAGCACATGGTGTGTCCTGAAGAGCACGTTGCATGAGAAAAATGGAGAGAGGTGAGTGGCACCCTTGGAGCACGTAGTGCGTCCTGAAGGGCACATCATGCAAGGGAAACAGATTAAGGCGAGTGGCACCCTTGGAGAACCTACTGTGTCCTGAAGGGCACGTCGCGTTGTTTTGATAAATGAATGAACCTAGACGGCTTGAGGATGAACAATGTGATAAGAATTTTTAAAAACTCTTTCCCTAATAAAATGTCGCCCATCACAAAAATTAAGGTCTAGGTCTAAATCATGCTAGTGGTAAAATTTTATCCTTTTTATTAAAAGAATTTTGATATATCTATATCTATATCTCTATCTATCTATCTATCTATCTATCTATCTATCTATCTATCTATATATAATAATAATAATAATAAAATTTAAAAACAAAATAAATAAATAGTATGATCTTCATTAAATCTTGTAACGCAGAGGGAGTAAGAAATTTAATTTATTCAAGAAAAAATAAAAAATCTGTTGGAATAAAATTAAAAAAAAAGAAGGGATTAATTGTTTTGTCTTTTTGATAATTTAAAATATACTAATTAAATAATAAAAGGGAAAAATGGTTAATTTCCACACTTGCCTTTTTGAGTTCTAATTAAAAAGGGGAAAGAGGGAAAATCTAAAATATTAGGAAACTAGGAAAAGAGGTAAACATAAAAAGGGAAAAAGGGAACATAAGGGAAAAATTGAAAAGTCAAACTTAGTAAAGTATCTACCATTTAAGAGCTTTCTAATTTAAACTGAACTAGCAATTTAATGGTGGGAAAGTCATTAAAACCCGTAAGAGAATTTGGGGACACCTAAGAGTGATTCTAGGAGTAACTCTAGGTGGGTGAGGGAAATAAAGATAATTAATTAATTAAATAAATTAATTTATGGAGGAATGAAGGGTATGGGTGACACTTGTACGGGGAGGAATTTTTTGGAATTAAATTTTAAAAACTTAACTAAACAAGATTTTAGGAAAGTAAGGAACCACAAAACTCTATATAATGAAGGGAGGAGATGGAGGTTGGGTCTCTTCTGTTTGGGTAACGTTACGCTGCATAAATATCTACTTGATTGACTTAACTTGTGGGAGTTGGGATACCCAGCTCAGTGAGGAGTGGTAGCTCGGCCTTGTGAGGTGAGCTGGGAGCTAGTCGAAATCTCTGGATAGTGAGTGTGTGGCCCCTTTGCAGCTCGGGGGGCTAAGGGGGAAGAAGAGTACCCCTAGCATTGACTGAGAGGTACCGGTGAAGTCTCGATGGCTGGCACATGGCAGTTGCAAGGAGCACGCGAGACATCCACTCTGAATAGGCAACACTGCACTTTCTTTGTTTTGTATGGTAAATTTTTTTAGAACTTATGCTGAATCTGCATTTTTACTTGGGTAAGTGAACTGATTGTCTAGATGGTTTTCTGAAATTTTATTATCCTAGGTCGATGATAGATTGATTTCCATGGCTTCATTTCCCTACAAATCTTGACCACCTTACTATGTTGATTGTGACCTTTGTGGTTGTTTAGCCTTTGTCCCTAGCTCACCAGTCCTCGCCTGAGCAGTCGACCAGGAGCTTGATCTACGGTCGTCGTCGTAGCGTTAAAAGACATATGGATGTCAACGCCCTGCTTTTCTGTGTGAGGATGATGAGTGAAGGATGAACTTGTTAGTCGAATACCCTTGATGTTTGTCCATGGATGATTGTGGATTCTGCCATCTGGCAACGACCTCTGCGTGTGGATTGTCTGGTGTCCTAGTTGGTTTCCTCTATGCCTTGACCGATAGAAACCCCGACAATCATTCCATGACCTTTCCCATTGGATCCTTGTGTTCTATTAATGTTGTATGTGCCGTATTGGGGTTATAGCATTGGAAGCACGAATTGATTTCCGGTTTGCAAATGTTTGGGTATTTTGGCGATGAAAAAAATATGAATTGATTTAAGGTCTGCATTTTTATAATGGTATCCTGGAAATGGAAAAACATTCTTATTTGTTATTCTTGTCTGCATTGTATTGGTACTCTGGCAATGGGAAGAACATTTTATTTCCTATCTGCATTTTATATTGGTGTCCGGGAGATGAAAAACGTTTTTCTTTGTATTCTTGTTTGCATTGTATTGGTACTCTGGCAATGGGAAGAACATTTGATTTCCTATCTGCTTTTTATCATGGTGTATGGGAAATGAAATTTTTTTTTGTATTATTGTCTGCATTGTATTGGTATCCTGGAATGGGAAAAACGATTGATTTCCTACCTGCATCTTATATTGTGTCTAGGAAATGAAAAAAAAAACGTTTTGTATTACTTTCTGTATTGTATTGGTATCCTGGAATGGGAAAAATGATTTGATTTCCTGTCTGCATTTTATATTTGTGTCCAGGAAATGAAAAATGTTTTTGTATTCCTGTCTGTGTGGCATTGGTATCTGGGCAATGGAAAACAAATTCATTTCCATGTCTGCATTTTGCTAGCGTTTTTCCCTTTTAAATGATGATGACAACATGGAGTTCCTTCTCGTGCATTTTGGGCACATCATTCTGCATATTTAAAATATGGATAGCCATGAATGTCCTTCTGGTGTGTCCCTGTACATGTTTTTCCCTTTTAAATTGAGATTGTGATTGTTGTTTAAATGCTCATGAATTTTCCATTCAAAATGTGACTGAGATTGATGTTTAAATGCTCATGATTTTGCCATCCAAAATGTGATGGAGTTGCTGTTTAATTGCCCACGATTTTTGCCTTTAAAATGTGAATAAATTGCTGTTAAAATTACCCACGTTTTTGCTTTTAAAGATTGACTTAGATTGTTGTTTAAATACCCATGATTTTTCCTTTAGAATGTTTCCAGAGCTTGCTGTAATTACCCATGATTTTTTCCTTTAGAATGTTGACTAAGCTTGTTGGAATGACCACGAATTTACCAGAACAATTGCTACAGTTATTTGGCTTGTTAATTGCAATGTTAAATGCTATATTAATTGCCTTACTAAATGCTAGAACAATTGCTACAACACTGTGAATGGTCAGCAGATTCCTACTTATTGATTAAATGCTGCAACAAGTTAAATGGTTAACAGTGATGTAAATTACCTTGGTTTTGCGCTATTAATCGTTATGTTAACCGTCATATAAATTGCCTTGCTACTGTTATATTAATTGTTATGTTAATTAACATGATAATCACCTTGTTAGTGCTATAATAATTGTTATGAAAATAGTCATGAAAACTACCCTGTTATTGCTCAATGAATTGATTATGTTAATCATTATGTTAAATGCCTTGTTAACTATTGTAATAAATTGTTATGTAATAGATATATAATTACCTTGTTGATTTTCTACAACACTGTTATTAGCTGGCAGTTTCCTCCTCAATGATAATAAACAACTAGTGTGGTTAGTTCAATCATTATAGCTAGACTAATGTTGAGGTTTAACTGTTCATAAGTGCTAATGGTAGCATTCCACTTTAAGAATGTTAATGTTATTATTCAAGTTTATGGCTAGCTAGATGGGGATTCAGATTAATATAGAATTTTCCATTTAGGTTGTAATAAATATTAAAATTAGTATGATGAGTAAAGACTAGATTGAAAATTTTAGACTTGCTAAATTTGATATGTAATTGATGTTAGTTGGATTTATAGATATCTTCTAATTGGTAACTCAGACTCGCTAAATTTGAGTCATAATTCATGTTAAGTTCGGTTGGTAACTCGTTGACCAAGGGAATTTAGATTGGTTAATTGATCTGTAATTAATGCCAATTTAAATCATAGATATTGACCATTTAGCCTTGATTAATGCTTGGGTTGTTGACATAATCATTTTTAGCTTGCGCTTCCCGTTGAGGGTGTTGTTGTTCATTTTAATTAATGTTTGTACTTGGTTTTGTAAACATTTAATGTGCTTGGTTTTCTCATTGTAAGGATTCTAGTTACTTGTGTAATTAATTTTGGGTGCGTGGGGTTGTTAAGGTGATTCTCCTTAGCTTAGTAGGCCTGGTCTACTTGTGTCAGGCAGGATGTATAAACCTCCTTGTTCCTCAGAACAGTCCCCATCCTTGAGACCTTAAATGGTAAAAATTGATGGGAACCTGGGCTTGAGCGTTTCTTATGTGTCTTGGTGGTCCTAACCATTGCAGGGTAGGACGGGCGGGTAGTCATTCTTATTTTTTTTCAGTTGAATGTCGTACATTGCTTCCAGGTGCTTGATGTGCTTTTATGTTAAGATGTTATGTTTTTGTTGCATGAGTTGCATGCATTGTGTTCATCGTCGTGTTGTGATGTTGAGTATAATGTCATTATTACCTTCCTACACACACACACAAAAACAAAATTCAAGGGTGATTTTACCGGTTGTACATCATACAAGTTGTAAAGGATGGGGATGTCTCATGTGGTATCAGAGTAGGTTCAACCCGCAACTTGAGATCGCTATGGATTTCGTTGATATGATTTGATTATAAGGTTACTAATTGAGTTGACTTATATTCGTACAGGTAATCATGGTTAGAGGACTCCGTGGAGGCAGACGACAGGGTGCAAAGGGAGGAGGTGCGGTGCCTCCAGTAGCATCCACGCCCAAGGGATCCATCCCCCAGGTAGACGAGCAGGTTGTCGGATAGGAGTAGATAGCAGTTGGTGATGTGGTCAGAATGATGATATGTTTTCAACGCATGTCTGAGGTACTGATCAACCATTTGGACAGAGATGAGGCCAAGGCACTGACACCCCCTGAGGTTCTACCACACGCTCCGATCAGTACTGGTAGCATTCACTGTGAACTCGAGAAGGTCAAATTTCCCTATTTCTTTGGTGCCCCAGATGACACAGCTGTTGAGGCATGGTTGGATAATATGGTGATGTGCTTTACACTTTGCGATTATACCTCCAAAATGAAGGTCCACATGGTGGTCTTCCAACTGAAAGGAAGCACTCTTCTATGGTGGAAGATGCTCCTACTGTAGCTAAACATGGCCGTCGAAGACGTGTCATGGGAACTATTCGAGGAATGGTTCCGAGAGAGATACCTTTCAGAGGAATTCATTGAGCATCAACTCAACGAGTTCAATGCCTTACGACAGGGAGGTCGTATGGTGCCCGAGTACAAGGCCCGTTTTATGGAAATGCTCTGGTATGCTCCGCAACTTAACACTGAGAAACTTAAGGTCAACAGATTTTTGTTTGGCCTTAATGGAAACATACGTGCAAAGGCTAGGATTTTGATTCCTCAAACCTTGCATGATGCCATCCAAAAGGTTCTCATAGCGAAGGAGGAGCTTATCAGTGGGGGTCAAAGTAGGACTCCAGCGAGACCAACAGGGTAGGTTTCATCTGGTGCACAAAAACATTAGACACCATCCAGACATACGTCTGGATATCGTGGCTTCCAGAGGGGATCCACTTTCACTACACCTCGATGACCAATGCCTCAGTAGCGGAAACCTTATTGGGGAGCACAACCTCAGTAGTAGTGTTGACTACATCAGCAACAGTTTAGGCCTGTTTAGCAGAGCAGGCCAAGATTCCAGGCCGGAGGGCCGTCACCTTCTACTTCGGGTACCAGGACTACTGGGCTGAAGAAGGGGTGTTGGACATGTGGGGAACCACACTACCAGCGTGACTGCCCAGTGGAGAGGACTAGAGCATCCGGATCATCCAGAACCACGAATGTGGGAGATATGGGCAAGGCCCATTGGATTCATGCAGTGGTGAATAACTGCCAGGTAGAGCATCAATCGACTGTGCTTGAGACAATAGGTACCATCGCTGACCAGGCCCTTAATATTTTGATAGATCCCAGTGCTACCAAGAGTTTCATTTCTGGTGCAGTGCTAAAAAGGATTAAGTTAAAGGTAGTCAAATAGGACGAGTTTAGCTTCATAGAGATGGCTTCGGGATCCAAACAGAAGGTTGGGGGAAAGGTTGCAGGCTGTACCCTTAACCTCGGAGAGTTTGTCACGAGGGCCACCCTGTACGTCACGATCTTAGGATCTTATGACGTTGTGTTTGGTATGGACTGGTTGGAATCGCATGAGGTGATACTCAACTGTAAGATGAAATGATTGAGATTGGTTGATGATGAGGGACAGAGACGTGTGATTGTAGGTCAGAACCAGGGGGTCTCCCTGAGGTTGATCTCTTCTTTACAACTTCGAAAGAACATGTGCAAGGGGTGAAATCTTTATGCGATCCTTGCGTTAAATGAGAAGGGAGTAGAAGAAGGTCTAGAACACCTTCCAGTGGTGAGAGAGTTTGAGGACGTATTTTTGGAGGAGTTACCTGGGATGCCACTGAAGAGGGAATTGGAGTTTACTATAGACCTAAAACTGGGAACATAACTGATAGCTAGAACGCCTTATCGGATGTCAACCCCAGAGTTCCAAGAATTAAGAATGCAACTAAAGGAATTGATGGACCTGGGACTGATACGTTCTAGTGTGTCATTGTGGGGTGCACCTGTTATTTTCATACGAAAGAAGGATGGGTCGTGGAGGCTCTGCATTGACTACCGTCAATTGAAAAAGGCCACAATCAAGAATCAATATCCGTTGCCGAGGATTGATGATCTGTTCGATCAAATGAAGGGCGCAACGGTGTTCTCAAAGATCGATTTGTGATCAGGGTATTACCAATTATAGATTAAGGAAGATTTCATCCCTAAGATCGCCTTTAAGATGAGGTTTGGACATTATGAGTTTACTGTTTTACCGTTTGGACTAACAAACGCCCTAGGAGTATTTATGAGTTTGATGAATGGGGTGTTCTGGGAGTACTTGGACAAGTTCATCCAAGTATTCATTGACAATATTTTGATTTACTCTTGGATGACGAAGGAGCATGATGAGCACTTGCGCTTGGTACTACAGTGTCTACATGAGAACAAATTGTAAGGGAATTTGTCCAAATGCTCATTTTATCAATCGAAGATTCACTACTTAGGGCATGTCATCTCCGACGAAAGCATCACCATGGATCTAGCCAAGGTCAAGGCTATTATGGAATGGATTTCACCGACGAATGTCTCGGAAGTGCGTAGCTTCATGGGTTTAGCAGGATACTATCGATGATTCATTGAGGGATTTTCAAAGATAGCAAATCCAATCATGGAGTTGCAGAAGAAGAAAAAGAAGTTTGTTTGGACTGAGAAATGCGTGGAAGCATTTCAGAGGCTCAAAGAGTTGTTGAAAATGATACCGATACTAAAGTTCCTTGACATGGACATGGACTTCTTGGTATCCACTGACACATCCAAGGAAGGCTTGGGTGAAGTCTTGATGCAATATGGATGCGTGATTGCTTACATTTCGAGGAAACTAAGAAGGCATGAGGAGAACTATGCGACGCATAATTTGGAGTTGTTAGCCATCGTATATGCCTTGAAGGTTTGGAGAAACTACCTTGTAGGATGAAAATTTGAACTAAATACTGACCACTGTGGACTACAACACATCTTTACGTAAAGCGACCTGAACGCGTGACAACGACGTTGGTCGGAATTGCTTAGCGAGTACGACTTTGAGATTAATTACATAAAAGGATAGTGAACTGAGTGGAAGATGCATTGAGTCAGAGACCATGCATCCTTTCAGTGCTGCCTCTTCAGATGAATTTTTGTGAAAAGATTCTAACTTTACAGTGTAATGATGACTGGTACAAAGAGGTCAAGGGTTTTATCGGAAAAAACACAATGATGGTACCATGATTTGAAGGATTTTCATTTGATAGCGATGGTTTATTAAGGTTTAAAAATAGGATCTACATACCACTGAACGACGAGTTGAGGATGTTGATCATAAGCGAGGCTCATAGAGAAGTTTACATGGCTCACCCAGGAGTCACGAAGATGAGGGAAGACCTTAAACCCTTATTCTTCTGGAAGGGAATGAAGGCAGACATAGTCAACTATGTGGCTAGATGTCTAGAATGTCAGTAGGTAAAGGCTAAACATAGACACCCAACAAGATTACTACAACCACACGCTATTCTGGAATCGAAATGGGAGATTATTTCGATGGATTTTATTGTTGGATTGCCACTGACGGTAAGGAGGCATGAATCGATTTTCATAGTAGTAGACACTCTGATGAGGAGTGCTCACTTTATTCATGTGCGTACGACATATCAGGCAGCTGACATAGCTAGAGTTTTCATTAGTGAGATTGTGAGGCTGCATGGCGTGCCTAAGAGGATTATATCTGATCGAGGATTGGTGTTTATTGGACAATTTTGGACATGTACCCAACTTAACTTTAGTACTGTGTATCACCCGGAGACTGACGGGCGGACTGAATGAATGAACCAGACCTTGGAGGACATGTTGCGCTTGTATGTGATGGACCAACAAAAACTTTGGGAAGAATTCTTGCCACTAGTGGAGTTCTCTTACAACAACAATTACCAAAGCACCATTAAGATGGCACCTTTTGAGTTTCTTTACGGGTGACCGTGTCAAACGCCTTTGAGTTGGGATCGTCTTGAGGATAGGGTTCTGGTGGGAACAAAAGTGATCCAAGAAATGGAAGGGAAAATGCAAACATTAAGACAAAGGACTAAAGAAGCACAGGATCAACAAAAGAGTTATGCCGATGCGCACTGTGTCGACCGTAGTTATGAGGTCGGTGATCAAGTCTTCTTGCGGGTTAAACCGCATAAGAGTTCGATCAAGTTTGGGAAGGGAGATAAACTCTCTCCTAGGTTCGTGGGACCTTTTGAGATTGTGGAGAGAAATGGTCTAGTGGCCTATCGACTAGCCTTGCTTCATTCTTTGAGGCGCATGCACGATGTTTTTCATGTATCTGTTTTGAGACATTATATTAGTGATCCTACACATGTTATTGACATGAGTTCCTTGCAGGTGTCGGATGAGGGGGAACTCATGGCTGAGCCGATCCACATCTTTGATCATCGCATTCGACATCTATGGCATCGAACGGTAGAGCAGGTCAAGGTCCAGTGGGACAACTATAGTCTGCACTCGATGACCTGGGAGGATGCATATCATATGCGCCAACAATTTCCATTTTTGTTTGATGGATAGGCTTATGATACTATGATACACTTTACTTCGACATATATACTGTGAAACTTCAGGACAAAGTTTATACCAAGAGGGGTGTATGTAACATCCCACTCTGGCGCACTGAGAAAATTTATTCTTTGAGGACACTTGCTCGCAAGTGATCCATATTATTATGCTATTAAAAATTTTGATTTTGATTATGAGGAATTATGAGTTGATGACATGTTGTTTTACTGTATTGACATAGACAGGTGCTATTGACTCGGTTTACTAAGTGTACAATATTTTGGACCTCGAGGCTGCAGAGGCATCGATGGAACCCCTTGGACTCTAGATTGAGTTAGGGAGTGTACCATTAGGGTTTGATTCTTTTACTGTGATATTAGTGCATTTAATTATATGATATGATATGGATATGTTCTGACATGATTTATTGATGATGCAGGCTGATGATAGCTTGTTGACCAAACTCACATGTGGAGTAAAGGGGTCATGCATGACTACCAGAGATGTTGAGCGAGAGGTGTGGACAATAGCCCTGCCACAACCTACTAGCACTCCGGCCGTGGCTCAAACTGTAGGTTAACATTTACCTATTTCGAGAGGACCCACGATACCATGAGGGCAGACTGTGACAGTCTCTCACGATGATTCTAAGGGGGGCGCAATAAGGTGGGGGCCTTATTCCTTAGAGGCCCTTAGTCTCCCACAAGTTCACCTAGTGGAGTATTGACTCTAGGGGTTATTGATGTCTACCAAGTTAGTCAAGAGGCGAGTGGCACCCTTGGAGCACGTGGTGCATCCTAAAGGGCACGTCGCATGAGAAAAATGGAGAGAGGTGAGTGGCACCCTTGGAGCACATAGTGCGTCCTAAAGGGCACGTCACGCAAGGGAAACAGATTAAGGTGAGTGGCACCCTTGGAGCACCCAGTGCGTCCTAAAGGGAACGTCGCGTTGTTTTGATCAATGAATGAACCTAGATGGCCTTAGGATGAACAATGTGATAATAATTTTTAAAAACTCTTTCCCTAATAAAATGTTGCCCATCACAAAAATTAAGGTCTAGGTCTAAATCATGCTAGTGGTAAAATTTTATCCTTTTTATTAAAAGAATTTTGATATATA
>ML788076.1:313525-342056 GCA_009831015.1 Picea engelmannii
AAAAAGTTTTTAATGGAGAATAAAATCTATGATTGCACAATTTAGAAGGATGTATTGCAAGTTGTAGTTTTTAGTCATTTCTTTATTTAAACTGCCTAGATGAATAATCATAGTTGTTGTTTACATTGGCATGATGTATGCGTGATTACCTGAAAGCCTCAGAAGGTACATTCCTTCTTACGAGTCAAATTTTATTTTAATGAATGATTGATTAAATGGTGTGCCTGGAATTTAAATAGAATTGCACCTCAAGTTGGTTATTGCTATATAGATTGTGTATGTCAGATATCTTGCACACTTGTTAATTATGGGTCGATTTAAGTAATGTCTAAATGTTTGGATTGTCTAGTGGTGTGTCATGAAAATTTTTGAATCATTGATTGCTATTTCTCGCTCGCATTGAAGGGTCATGTCTTGTGTTTCGTTGATGATGGTTGCGTTGGGTTAGTCTGATGATTGTCCTTAGCTTAGTAGGATTTTCTTGCTTGTGATGGGAGGGATGTAGATACCTCCTTGTTCCTTGGAATAGTCTCCAACCTTGAGACCTTAAATGGTCAAAATCGATGGGAACCTAGGCTTGAGCGGTGCTTATGTGTACTAGAGGTCCTAACCTTGTAGGGTAGGATGAGTGGGTAGTCATTTTCTTCTGTCTGATTGGTTCTCGTATGTTGCATCCAGTGGCATGATGTGCTAGTATGCTATGTCATTATGTTTTATATTTCCTGATTTTCATATGTTGTGTTATTCATCGAGTTGCATTGATTAATTGTTTGTCGTTGTTAATTTACTTCTTTAACAACAACAAAAAAAAACACTTGTTATGCATCGCATGTTGTCGTAACGATGGGGGTCGCTACATATGGTATCAAAGTCGATTCAATCCACGAATTGGGATAACTATGGCTTCCTTGATTAGATATTTGATTATAATGTCTCTAATTAAATTAATATGTATTCATGTAGGTAATCATGGTTAGAATACGCCACAGAGGTAGATGACGGGGTGCTAGGGGAGGATGCGTGATGCCCCCAATAACATCCATGCCTGAGGGGTCTAACCCCCAGGGAGATGAACATGTTGTCGGTCATGAACATATAGTTGTGGGTGATGTGGTTGGGATGATGAGGTTCCTTCAGAGGATTTCAGAGGCATTGATAATCCATTTGGATAGAGATGAGGTTAGGGCATTGAAACCTCTTAAGGGTCCACCACGCACTCCTGTCGGTACTGGTAGCATTCACCACGAACTCGAGAAGGTAAAATTTCCTGAGTTCTTTGGTGCCCTAGATGACACAGCTGTCGTGGCATGGTTGGAGAATATGGCGATGTTATTTGTGCTTCACAACTATACCTCCAACATGAAGGTCTACATGGAGGTCTTTCAACTGAGGGGGAGCAACAATTAAACATGGTTGTCGAAGACGTGTCATGGGAACTGTTCGAGGAATGCATCCGTGAGAGGTATCTATATGAGGAATTCATTGAGCATCATCTCAAGAAGTTCAACGCCTTGCGACAGGGCATCCATGCAGTGCCCAAGTAGGAGGCTCATTTTATGGAGATGCTTCGATATGCTCTACACTTGAATACCGAGAAACTTAAGATCAAAAAGTTCATGTTCAGCCTTAATGTCAACATTTGTGCAAGGGTTAGGATTATGATGCCTCAAACCTTGAATGATGTTGTCCAGAAGGTCCTCATAGTAGAGGAGGATCTTATCAGCAGGGGTTAGAGTAGGACTCCAGTGAGACCAGCGGGGCAGGCGTCATCTGGTGCGCAACAACATCATACACCAGCTAGGAATTCACCAGGATCTCGTGGCATATAGAGAGGATCCACTTTCTCTACACCTCGATGACTAGTTCCTCAACAACAGACTCCTTACATAGGACCACAACACCAACAATAGTGTCAACCGCAAAAAAAATAGTTTAGGCCTAATCAGTATAACAGACCATGGTTCCAGGATGGTGGGCCATCATATTCTACTTCAGGTACCAGTAGTACTGGAGTGAAGAAAGGGTGTTGGATATGTGGAGAGATGTGGGAGATTTGGGAAAGGCCCATCAAATTCATGCAACAGTGAATAACTTCCAGGAAGAGCACCAGTCGACTATGCTTGAGATGTCAGGTATCGTCGCTGACCAGACCCTTAGTATTTTGATATCTCTAGGTGCTACAGAGAGTTTTTTTCTGGTGCAATGCCAGAAAGAATTAAGCTAAAGGTAGTCGAACATGACAAGTTTAGCTTTGTAGAAATGGATTCAGGAGCCAAACAAAAGGTTGGAGTGAAGGTTACAGGATGTAGCCTTAACCTGGGAGAGTTTCTCATAAGGGCCAACCTGTACATCATGATATTAGGGTCTTATGACATCATGATTGGTATGGACTGGCTGGAATCACATGAGGAAGTAATCAAATCTAGATGAAACAATTGAGCTTGGTCGATGATGAGGGACAAAGACATGTGATTATAGGTCGGAACCAGGGAGTATATCTGAGGTTCATCTCTTCCTTCCAGCTTTGAAAGAGCATGTGCAAGGGATGTAAGATTTATGAAATACTTGCATTAAATGAGAAGGGAGTAGCGGAAGGTCTAGAAAACCTTCCGGTGGTGCGAGAGTTTGCGAACTTCTTCCCTGAGGAGTTACCTAGGATTTCGCCAAATAGGGAATTGGAATTTACCATCGATCTAAAACTGAGAACTGAACTGATAGCACCTTATCAGATATCGACCCCGAAGTTACAAGAGTTGAAAATGGAACTGAAGGATTTGTTGGACCCAGGACTTATATGTCCAAGTGTGTCACCGTGGGGTGCACCTGTTATTTTCATATAGAAGAAGGATGGGTCGTGGAGAATCTACATTGACTACCATAAATTAAACAAGGCAATGATAAGGAATCAATATCTATTGCCAAGGATTGATGATCGGTTTGATCAGATAAAAGGCGCGACAGTGTTTTCGAAGATCGACTTGAGATCAGGGTATCACTAGTTACGGATCAAGGAGGATGAAATCCCTAAGATTTCCTTTAATATGAGGTTTAGACATTACGAGTTTACATTTTCACCTTTTGGATTCACAAACGCCCCTGGGGTATGTATGATCTTGATGAACAAGGTGTTCCACGAATACTTGGACAAGTTCATTGAATCATTCATTAACGATATTTTGATATATTCTCAAACGATGGAGAAGCATGACGAGCACTTGCGCTTGGTACTACAGTGTCTAAGAGATAACAAATTGTATGGGAAACTGTCTAAATGCTTGTTTTATCAATGAAAGATTCACTACTTAGGGCATGTCATCTTTGATGAAGGTATCATTGTGGATCCTACAAAGGTAGAGGATATTATGGAATGGTCTACACCGACGAATGTCCCAGAAGTGTGTAGCTTCATGGGTTTAGTGGGATACTATCAACGGTTCTTCGAGGGTTTTTCAAAGATAGAAAATCCGATTACGAAATTTAAAAAGAAGAACAATATGTTTGTTTGGACTGAGAAATGCATGGAAGAATTTTGGAGGCTCAAGGAGATGCTGATGACAACACCAATACTAAGGGTCCCTGACATGGATGAGGATTTCTTAGTATGTACTGATGCATCCAAGGAATTATTAGGCAAGAGTCTTGATGTAAGACGATCGAGTGATCACTTACATCTTAAGAAGGTGGAGAAGGCATGCAGAGAACTATGCGATGCACGATTTGGAGTTGTTAGCCATTGTTTATGCCTTGAGAGTATGTAGAGACTACCTTGTTGGACAAAAATTTGAACTAAAAACGAACCACTTTGGTTTACAACACATCTTTACAGAAAGTTACTTGAACGCGCGACAATGACGTTGGTCGGAATTTCTTAGCGAGTACTATTTCAAGATTACTTACATAAAAGTGACATTGAACAGAGTGGTTGATGCGTTGAGTTGGAGACCGTGCATATTTTCGGTGATACCTCTTTAGATGAATCTACGTGAAAATATTCTAACTTTACAACATGACGATGGTTGGTACAAAGAGGTAAAATATTTTATTGGACAAAAGACAATGATGGTACCAAAATTTGAGGGATTTATGGTGGACAACGACCAATTATTGAGATTTAAAAGTCGCATTTACGTACCGCCCATCGACGAGTTGAGGCGTTTGATCCTAAACGAGGCTCATAGAGTAGTGTACATGGATAATCCTGGAGTCACGAAGATGAGGGCCAACCTTAAACCCTTATTCTTATGGAAAGGAATGAAGGAAGACGTAATCAACTACGTGGCAAGATGTCTAGAATGTTAGCAGTTGCAGGTTAAACATAGACATTCGGTAGGATTACTACATCTGCACGTTATTCCAGAATCGAAATGGGAGGTCATTTAGATGGATTTCATTGTTGGATTGCCACTAACGACAAGGAGACACGACTCGATTTTTGTGGTAGCAGACACTCTGACGAAGAGTGCGCATTTTATTCATGTGCATATGATGTATCAGGAACCTGACATTGCTAGATTTTTCACCAATGATATTGTGAGGCTTCATGGCATTCCTAAAAGGATTATATCCGATTGAGGATCGGTGTTCACAGGACAATTTTGGATGAGTTTCCAAGAGGCCTTGTGAATCCAACTTAACTTTAGTACCGCTTATCACCCAGAGATATATGGGCAGACCGAGCGATGAACTAAATCTTGGAGGATATGTTATGCATGTACATGATGGACCAACAAAAGTGTTGGGAAGAATTCTTGCCACTGGTAGAGTTTTCATACAACAACAGTTATAAAAGCGCCATTAATATGGTGCCATTCGAGTTTCTTTACGAGCGACCGTGTCAGACGCCTTTGAGTTGGGATCGGCTTGAGGATAGGGTCCTATTGGAGCCATAAATGATCCAAGAAATGGAAGACCAAATGCAAACCATAAGACAAAGGATAAAAAAAGTGAAGGATCAACAAAAGAGCTATGTCTATGCGTGTCGAGCCAATCATAGTTATGAAGTTGGAGATCAAGTCTTCTTGTGAGTGAAACTGGATCAGACTTCGATCAAGTTTGGAAAGGGTGCTAAAATCTCTCCTAGGTTCATGGGACCCTTCATGATTGTGTAAAATAAGGGGCACATAGTGTATCAACTAGCATTGCCTGATTCTTTGAAGCATATGAACAATTTTTTTGTAAAATCCTGCTCTTGCGCGCACTGAGAGAACTTATTCTTTGAGGACACTTGCTTGCAATTGATCCAGATTATTATACTATTGGTTGTTTGATTTTGATTATGAGACATTATGAATTGATGATATGTTAATTTGTTGTATTCACATGGACATGTGTTATTGACCAGGTTCTCTTGAATGTGCATGACTTTGGACATTGAGGATGTAGAGGCATCAATGAAACCCCTTGGACTCCGGATTGAGTTGGGGAGTGGACTGTTGGGTTTGAATGTTATTTATGTGACACATGTACATATCATTAGATGTTATGATGATTGATTATTATTTCTGACATAATTCATTGATGGATGCAGGCTGACGATAACTTTCCGACCAGACTCACATGTGGAGTAGAGGGGTCATGCACAACAACCTGAGACTTTGAGGGAGGGGTGTGGCAGCATCCCTTCCATAACCTACTAGCACTCCCATTGTGGCTCGAAGTGTAGGTTAATGATTACCTAGTTCGAGAAGACCCATGATGCTGTGAGAGAAGACTGTGGCAGTCACTCACAATGATTCTAAGGGGAACTCAACAAAGCATGGGCCTTATTCCTTAGAGGCCTTTAGTCTCCCACAAGATCACCTGGTGGAGTATTGACTCGAGGGGTTTTTGACATCTACCAAAGTCAATCAAGAGGTGAGTGGCACCCTTGGAACACGTAGTGTGTCTTGAAGTGCGTGTCATGCAAGGAAAATGGAAGGAGTTGAGTGGCACCCTTGGAGCATGTAGTGTGTCTTGAAGGGCACGTCACACAAGGAAAATAGAAAGAGGTGAGTGGCACCCTTGGAGAATGTAGTGCGTCCTGAAGGGAATGTCACACAAGGAAAATGGAAAGAGGAGAGTGGAACCCTTGGAGCATGTAATGCGTCCTGAGGGCACATCGCGATCTCAGCGGGTAAGTGAATAAACCTAGTTGGCCTTAAAATGAATCATTTTATAAGTAAGATTTAAAAACGATTTCCCTAATAAAAATGTCGCCCAACCTAGTGAAACTAAAACCTAGGTCTAGGTAGAACATGTGGTAAATAATAATAATAATAATAAATAAACATGTAACAAGAAGGGGGGTAAGAAATTCAAATTTATTTATTAAAGTCAAAATTATAATGGAGGATTAAAATGTTAAAAAGGAAAATGGTTGTTTTATCTACATGTGCTAATTTAATTTTTAGTTAAAAAGAAAAGAGGGTAAATGGTTGTTTTATCTACACTTGCTAATTTAATTTTAATTAAAGAAGAAAAAGAGTAAATGATTGTTTTTTGTACACTTGCTAAATTGATTTTTTGTTAACAAGGAAAAAGAGGGAAACTTAAAAGAAATAGGAAACTTAAGGAAAAAGGGGAAACTTAAAGAAAAGGGGAAACACAAAGAAAAAGTTGAATGTTTAACTTAGTAAGGAATATTTCCTTGGGAACTTGCTAATTATGAACTTAACTAGGAATTAAGTAAGACATCAGTCATTTAAGATTTGTAAGGGAATATTGGGACACCAAGGAGCATTTTTATTAATTATTTTAGGTGGGTGAGGGAAATAGGAATATTTAATTAATTAATAAAATTGATTTTTTGGTGCAACTAGGGGATGGGTGACGTGTATGGGGGAGGTTTTTCGAAATTAATTAACTGAAAAGGGAATTTAATGAAAATTTGGGAAACTAATTACTTAAAAACTCTATAAAAAGGATGGAGGAGGAGGAGTATGGATCTCATATTTTTGTGTAACATTACACTGTTGACTTTTTACCTTGATTGAACTTTCTCTTGTGGGAGTTGGGATACCTAGCTTGGGTAATGAGTGGTAACTCGACCTTGCGAGGTGCGTTGGGTGCTAGTAGTTCTCTAGTGTGGTGTGTGTGGCCCCTTTGTGGCTCGGGGGGCTTAGGGGGAAGAAGAGTACCCCTAGCATTGGATGGGAGGTACCGATGAGGTCACATCGATTGGCAAGCGGGAGTTGGACAAAGCACGTACGGGATAATGACTAGGAGCTTTCATGTTTGGGAAGGTATTCCTGTTAAAGTTGTTACTTGCAATGAAATTTAGTTTACACATGTTATTTTTCTATGCTAGGTTGAGTATTTCATTTCCATGAGATTTATTTCACCTTCCTTCCTTTAGTATTTGTAATCCCCTTTGCTCGTTGTATTCTACATTGATTTCCCATGGTGAACCAAACCTATGATTGCAATGACTTCTCTGCATTTGCTTTTATTTATTATTACGAAGAAAATTTGTGGTTTCATCTTTTGTCCCTTATCCCTTAAGTTATTAGTCTATTCCTGAGCAGTGGGCCAGGAGCTGAATCGAAAGTCATCACTCCGGTGTTTAAAGACCTATAGACTCAAATACCTTTCTTTCCTATGCACGGATAATAAGTGAAGGATAATTTTATCCTTATTATCTAACCCTTACTTATCTCTGCGTTTTTCTCCTATGATTAATCCCATATCTTTGCACCTTCATGTGATCGATTAGTCTCTATGTTTTTGTTGATTCATCTCTGATCGATTCATCTCTTCTTCTTTTTTCTTGTGGATGATTATCTCCGCAATTCACCGATGATCGATTTCTTAGCATATTAGCTCTGTGATTTATTTTTTCTTCGCAACTATACCTCCAACATGAAGGTCCACATGGAGATATTTCAACTAAGGGGGAGCTCTCTTCTATTGCAGAAGAAGGTCCTGCCGCAATTAAACATGGTTGTCGAAGACGTGTCATGGGAATAGTTCGATGAATGGATCCATGAGAGGTATCTATATGAGGAATTCATTGAGCATAATCTCAACAAGTTCAATGCCTTGTGACAAGGCGTCCATGCGGTGCGCAAGTACGAGGCTCATTTTATTGAGCTTCTTTGATATGCTCTACACCTGAATACCGAGAAACTTAAGATCAAAAAGTTCATGTTTGGCCTTAATGTCAACATTCGTGCAAGGGTTAGGATTATGATGCCTCAAACCTTGAATGATGTTGTCCAGAAGGTCCTCATAGCAGAGGAGGAGCTTATCAGCAGGGGTCAGAGTAGGACTCTAGCGAGACCAGTGGGACAGGTGTCATCCGGTGCACAAAAACATAATACACCAACTAGAAATTCACCAGGATATCATGGCATGTAGAGAGGATCCACTTTCTCTACACCTCGATGACTAGTTCCTCAGCAGCGGACTCCTTACATAGGACCACAACACTAGCAACAGTGTCGATCGCAAAAAAATTAGTTTAGGCCTAATCAGTATAACAGACCATGGTTCCAGGATGGTGGGCCATCATCTTCTACTTCAGGTACCAATAGTACTAGACCAAAGAAAGGGTGTTGGACATGTGGAGAGCCTTGGGAGATTTTCAAAAGGCCCATCAAATTCATGTAGTAGTGAATAACCGCCAGGAAGAGCACCAGTCGACTATGCTTGAGATGTCAGGTACTATCGCTGACCAAACCCTTAGTATTTTGATATCTCTAGGTGCTACAGAGAGTTTTTTTCTGGTGCAATGCTAAAAACAATTAAGATAAAGGTAGTCAAACATGACAAGTTTATCTTTGTAGAAATGGATTCGGGAGCCAAACAAAAGGTTGGAGCGAAGGTTATGAGATGTAGCCTTAACCTGGGAGAGTTTCTCACAAGGGCCAACTTGTACATCATGATATTAGGGTCTTATGATGTCGTGATCGGTATGGACTTGCTGGAATCACATGAGGAAGTAATCAAATCCAGACGAAACGATTGAGCTTGGTAGATGATGAGGGACAAAGACACATGATTATAGGTCGAAACTAGGGAGTATATCTAAGGTTCATCTCTTCCTTGCAGCTACGAAAGAGCATGTGCAAGGGATGTAATCTTTATGAAATACTTTCATTAAATGAGAAGGGAGTAGCAGAAGGTCTAGAAAACCTTCCGGTGGTGTGAGAGTTTGTGAAATTCTTCCCTGAGGAGTTACCTAGGATTTTGCCAAAGAGGGAATTGGAATTTACCATTGACCTAAAACTGAGAACTGAACCGATATCGCCTTATCATATATCGACCCCGAAGTTATAGGAGTTGAAAATGGAACTGGAGGATTTGTTGGACCTAGGACTTATATGTCCAAGTGTGTCACTGTGGGGTGCACCTGTTATTTTCATACAGAAGAAGGATGGGTCGTGGAGAATCTACATTGACTACCATAAATTAAACAAGGCAACGATCAATAATCAATATCTGTTGCCAAGGATTGATGATCTGTTTGATCAGATAAAAGCCGTGACGGTGTTTTCGAAGATTGACTTGAGATCGGGGTATCACCAGTTACGGATCAAGGAGGATGAAATCCCTAAGACTTCCTTTAAGATGAGGTTTATACATTATGAGTTTACTTTTTTACCTTTTGGATTCACAAATGCCCCTGGGGTATGTATGATCTTGATGAACGGGGTGTTCCACGAATACTTGGACAAGTTTGTTGAAGCATTCATTAATGATATTTTGATATATTCTCAAACGATTTAGAAGCATGAAGAGCACTTGCGCTTGGTACTACAGTGTCTACGAAGGAACAAATTGTATGGGAAACTGTCTAAATGCTTGTTTTATCAATCAAAGATTCACTACTTAGGGCATGTCATCTCTGACGAAGGTATCGTTGTGGATCCTACAAAGGTAGAGGATATTATGGAATGGCCTACACCGATGAATGTCCCAGAAGTGTGTAGCTTCATGGGTTTAGTGGGATACTATCAACGGTTCTTCGAGGGTTTTTCAAAGATAGAAAATCCGATTACGGAATTACAAAAGAAGAACAAGATGTTTGTTTGGATCAAGAAATGCGTGGAAGAATTTTGGAGGCTCAAGGAGATTTTGATGACATCACCAATACTAAGGGTCCCTGACATGGACGAGGATTTCTTGGTATGCACTGATGCATCCAAGGAAGTATTAGGCGAGAGTCTTGATGTAAGATGATCAAGTGATCACTTACATCTTGAGAAGGTGGAGAAGGCATGAGGAGAACTATGTGATGCACGATTTGGAGTTGTTAGCCATTGTTTATGCCTTGAGAGTATGGAGAGACTACCTTATTGGATGAAAATTTGAACTAAAAATGAACCACTTTGGTTTACAGCACATATTTACAAAAAGTTACTTGAACGCACAACAATGACGTTGGTTAGAATTTCTTAGCGAGTACGCTTTCAAGATTACTTACATAAAAGTAACATTGAACAGAGTGGATGATGCATTGAGTCGGAGACCATGCATATTTTCGGTGATACCTCTTTAGATGAATCTACGTGAAAATATTTTAACTTTACAACGTGACGATGAATGGTACAAAGTGGTAAAGGATTTTATCGGACAAAAGACAATGATGGTACAAAAATTTGAGGGATTTATGGTGGACAACGAACAATTATTGATATTTAAAAGTCGCATTTACGTACCGCCCAACGACAAGTTGAGGCGTTTGATCCTAAATGAGGCTCATAGAGTAGTGTACATGGATCATCTTGGAGTCACGAAGATGAGGGCCGACCTTAAACCCTTATTCTTATGGAAAGGAATGAAGGAAGATGTAATCAACTATGTGGCAAGATGTCTAGAATGTTAGCAGGTGAAGTTTGAGCATAGACATTCGGTAGGATTACTACATCCGCACGTTATTCCAGAATCGAAATGGGAGGTCATTTCGATGGATTTCATTATTTTATTTCCACTAACGGCAAGGAGACACGAATCGATTTTTGTGGTAGCAGACACTCTGACAAAGAGTGCGCATTTTATTCATGTGCATACGATGTATCAGGAACCTGACATTGCTAGAGTTTTCACCAATGAGATTGTGAGGCTTCATGGCATTCCTAAAAGGATTATATCTGATCGAGGATCGATGTTCACAGGATAATTTTGGATGAGTTTCCAAGAGGCCTTGTGAATCAAACTTAACTTTAGTACTGCTTATCACCCAGAGACAGATGGGCAGACCGAGAGATGAACTAAATCTTGGAGGATATGTTACGCATGTACATGATGGACCGATAAAAGAGTTGGGAAAAATTCTTGCCACTAGTAGAGTTTGCATACACCAGCTATTATCAAAGCGCCATTAATATGGCATCATTCGAGTTTCTTTATGAGCGACCATGTCCGACGCCTTTGAGTTGGGATCGGATTGAGGATAGGGTCCTGGTGGGGCCATAAACGATCCAAGAAATGGAAGACCAAATGAAAACCATAAGACAAAGGATAAAAGAAGTGAAGGATCAACAAAAGAGATATGTCTATACGCATCAAGTCGATCATAGTTATGAAGTTGGAGATCGAGTCTTCTTGTGAGTGAAACTGCATCAGACTTCGATCAAGTTTTGAAAGGGTTCTAAAATCTCTCCTAGGTTCATGGGACCCTTCATGATTGTGTAAAAGAAGGGGCACATAGCGTATCAACTAGGATTGCTTGATTCTTTGAAGCATATGAACAATGTTTTTGTAAAATCATTCTCTTACATGCACTAAGAGAAATTATTCTTTGAGGACACTTGCTTGCAATTGATCTAGATTATTATACTATTGGTTGTTTGATTTTGATTATGAGACATTATTAATTGATGATATGTTAATTTGTTGTATTCACATATATAGGTTCTATTGACCAGGTTCTCCTGAATGTGCATGACTTTGGACATTGAGGATGCAGAGGCATTAATGAAACCCCTTGGACTCCGTATTGAGTTGGGGAGTGGACTGTTGGGTTTGAATGTTATTGATGTGACACATGTACATATCATTAGATGTTATGATGATTGATTATTATTTCTGACATAATTCGTTTATGGATATAGGCTGACGATAACTTTCTGACCAGAATCACATATGGAGTAGAGGGGTCATGCACAACAACCTGATACTTTGAGGGAGGGGTGTGGCAGCATCCCTGCCACAACCTACTAGCACTCCCGTTGTGGCTTGAAGTGTAGGTTAATGATTACCTATTTCGAGAAGACCCAAGATGCCGTGAGGGAAGACTGTGGTAGTCACTCACGATGATTCTAAGGGGAACACAACAAGGCATGGGCCTTGTTCCTTAGAGGCCCTTAGTCTCCCACAAGATCACCTGGTGGATTACTGACTCCAGGGGTTTTTGACATCTACCAAAGTCAGTCAAGGGGTGAGTGGAACCCTTGGAGCACATAGTGTGTCTTGAGGTGCGTGTCATGCAAGGAAAATGGATAGAGGTGAGTGGTACCCTTGGAGCACGTAGTGTGTCCTAAAGGGCACGCCATGCAAGGAAAATAGAAAGAGGTGAGTGGCACCCTTGGAGAACGTAGTGCGTCCTGAAAGGAATGTCGTGCAAGGAAAATGGAAAGAGGAGAGTGGAACCCTTGGAGCATGTAATGTGTCTTGAGGACACATCGGGATCTCAACGGGTAAGTGAATAAACCTAGTCAGTCTTAAAATGATTCATTTGATAAGTAAGATTTAAAAACAATTTTCCCTAATAAAAATGTCGCCCAACCTAGTGAAACTAAAACCTAGGTCTAAGTAGAACATGTGGTAAAAAATAATAATTATAATAAATAAACATGTAACAAGAAGGGGGGTAAGAAATTCAAATTTATTTATTAAAGTCAAAATTATAATGGAGGATTAAAATGTTAAAAAGGAAAATGGTTATTTTATCTACATGTGCTAATTTAATTTTTAGTTAAAAAGAAAAGAGGGTAAATGGTTGTTTTATCTACACTTGCTAATTTAATTTTAATTAAAGAAGAAAAAGAGTAAATGATTGTTTTTGTACACTTGCTAAATTGATTTTTAGTTAACAAGGAAAAAGAGGGAAACTTAAAAGAAATAGGAAACTTAAGGAAAAAGGGGAAACTTAAAGAAAAGGGGAAACATAAAGAAAAAGTTGAATGTATAACTTAGTAAGAAATATTTCCTTGGGAACTTGCTAATTATGAACTTAATTAGGAATTAAGTAAGGCATAAGTCATTTAAGATTTGTAAGAGAATATTGGGACACCAAGGAGCATTTTTAGGAATTCTTTTAGGTGGGTGAGGGAAATAGGAATATTTAATTAATTAATAAAATTGATTTTTTGGTGCAACTAGGGGATGGGTGACATGTGTACGAGGGAGGTTTTTCGAAATTAATTAAATGAAAATGGAATTTAATGAGAATTTGGGAAAATAATTACTTAAAAACTCTATAAAAAGGATGGAGGAGGAGGAGTATGGATCTCATATTTTTGTGTAACATTACACTGCTGAATTTTTACCTTGATTGAACTTTCTCTTGTGGGAGTTGGGATACCTAGCTTGGGTAATGAGTGGTAACTCGACCTTGTGAGGTGAGTTGGGTGCTAGCAGTTCTCTAGTGGGGTGTGTGTGGCCCCTTTGCGGCTCGAGGGGTTCAGAGGGAAGAAGAGTACCCCTAGCATTTGATGGGAGGTACCGGTGAGGTCACATCGATTGGCAAGCGAGAGTTGGACAAAGTGCATACGTGATAATGACTAGGAGCTTTCATGTTTGGGTAAGGTATGCCTGTTAAATTTGTTACTTCTAATGAAATTTAGTTTACACATGTTATTTTTCTATGCTAGGTTGAAGATTTCATTTCCATGAGATTTCTTTCACCTACCTTCCTTCAGTATTTGTAATCCCCTTTGCTCGGTGTATTCTGCATTGATTTCCCATGGTGAACCAAACCTATGATTGCAATGACTTCTCTGCATTTGTTTTTATTGATTATTACGAAGAAAATTTGTGTTTTCATCTTTTGTCCCTTATCCCTTAAGTTATTAGTCTATTCCTGAGCAGTCGGCCAGGAGCTGAATCGACAGTCATCACTCCGGTGTTTAAATACCTATAGACTCAAATGCATTTCTTTCCTATGCACGGATAATAAGTGAAGGATAATTTTCTCCCTATTATCTAACCCTTACTTATCTCTGCGTTTTTATCCTACGATTAATCCCAGATATTTGCACCTTCGTGTGATCGATTAGTCTCTGCGTTTTTGTTGATTCATCTCTGATCGATTCATCTCTTCTTATTTTTTCTTGTGGATGATTATCTCCGCGATTCACCTATGATCGATTTCTTGGCATATTAGCTCTGTGATTTCTTGGAATATTACCCAGTGCATGATTGGTATAACCTCTGCGATTTTATTGATAAATCCCAACACTTGTTTGGTATCAGCTTTGCGATTTTAATGATGAATCCAAGTTATTGGTTTGGTATTTGACTACGATTTACTAGTATTGATTGTGATGTAATTTCTTGACTGCATTTTTAAGATGTAGTGAATGCTATTATAATACATAGTGACTATGATTTTTATACTGTAACAACGTTTTTATTATATATTGATTACAAAATTACCACAATGAATTTTACCTGGAAAAATTCATTTGATAGAATTGTTATCTCCATTTTTAACTACTTTTAACATAGCTATCATAGCTATCATGTTTAACTGCTATCATTTTTGTTTAATAGACGATATTTTTAACTGTTTTTTTGTTTTTCATCTTTTAATGCTTTAACATAGCTATCATATTTTTAACACTGCGAAATTCCTTTAATAGACAACAATGATATTTTTAACTCAACAATTATCATATTTTTATCTCTGCATTTGGAAGGACAACGCTATCAATGCTATAGTTTGTAGACATCAATTATATAAAGAATGAAAATAGCCAACGATTTAATATGGTTGGACATCGAATCATATATATGCAAATGTAATATTTATGGACAGTGAATGTAATATCTATGGGCAACAAATGTAATGTCTATGGACAATGAATGCAAGTTCTTAATGACTACGAATTTAATATCTATGGACAATGAATTATATATGCAAATGTAATATTTATGGATAGTGAATGTAATATCTATGGACAACAAATGTAATGTCTATGGACAATGAATGCAATTTGTTAATGACTACGAATTTAATATCTATGGAAAATGAATTATATATTGTGAATATAGACAATGATTTAATTATATTTATATATGTGTTTTTACAGAAAGCACTTTTATATATTTGGACAACGATTTTTGTGATAGATACAGTAACCTGTATTATTGGATAACGATATAATTTATATTTTTAGGAAGTAGAAAAATTAATAGACAACGATATCTTATTGATATTTACACAACGTTGTCCTAGTTACACTGTGATATTTATGGGTCATAGTCATCAATTGATAGTTATACATTGATATTTATAGTCATTAATATTTACACAACGTTATACATTCATAGTTATACATTTATATTTGATAGTTATTGTTGGCCCTTGACCAAGTTTTGAGGAGCCTTGGTCATGTTTGACCTATTTTTTGGACTTCAACAGCGTGTCAAAGGTGGAGCACAAGACGAAGTGGAGACCACAAGATCTCGGCCCCTTATAGGGTGCTTTTTGGGATTTGGGATTATGTAATAGGTATGGGATGTCAACCCATGGGTTTACCCATGTTTAGGCCTATTTTGTATGTATAAATAGATAGTTAGGTGATGTAAGAAGAGGCCAGTGTGTTAAGTGCTACAGATGGATCTGTGTGATCAAGAGTTGTAAGTTCTTTTTGCATATTGTGTGAGGGTTGCAACGCTAGTGCAAGTAACTGTAAGAGATTGCATGAAGGCTTGGTCCTATACACTAGCGAGAAGAAGGAGGATATGGAAAAGTGTGCGCATATCTCCTATCTTCTGCAGAGTAGAACTTAGATGCTATGTGCCTTTATGAAGCTTGACCAAAGATAATAAAGAAGACAAAGATTTGGTGGGCGTATCCCCAGGGTGGGGGTGAACCACGTATATGTTGTGTTTCTCTGCCTTGTACAATGTGTTGATGTGATTATATGATAACTTGCTTAGTGCTTTGATGTAGATGAATGGTAGATAGATATGTTAATTCTATGTGCTTAATAGTACGAATGAATACTAGATCTGGCCTATGTGGATATGCTTAGTGCTTGAATATAGTAGATCTGAATGAATATTGTGACACTCTGTAATTAGGGTTTAACTGCGCTATAACGAAGACTGGATATTGATGAATGTTAACTATTGAGTGCTCTATTAAGTGTTAGAATCACAGATTTGTGTCCCAGCTAAGGTTGCAGACATCTGAGTCCTACAACCACCCCTGCCTCTACCTCAGGTGAGACTTCATCTGCTTCGCAGGTGTTGCCAAAAGGGACGGTAGTTAGGGTTTTTTTGATGTGTTGTTGTAGCGTTGAACCTTGGGTCTGCCCCCGTGCAAAAAAATAGTTCTGTTGTTGGGAACTGAAACTGTGATTGTTGGGAATTGAGGAAGAAAAATCTTTGTGCAAATATCCAACTTGAAACTGTGATTGTTGGGAACTGAGGAAGAGGAAGCTCTTTGCGAAGACCTCACCTAAAATTCTGAAAGATCTGTGCATAGATCTAATGCTCTAGTGTGCAGTATTCTACTTGATCTGTGAATCTCTGTGCCAATAAGGGTCAGATCTGAAGAAAAGAGGTAAGGTATGCAAGCTTTATTCTCTGATACAAGTAAGAATAGTGAAAAGTTTTAAATCTGGAAGCTTTGTTCTCTGTTGAAGATAAGATTAGTGGAAATTTTTGTTTCTAAATTATGGATCTAAGTAGGTCTGATAATATTTGTCCTAGCTTGAAAACTAGGGAACTGATGGATGAAATAAGACTTGATATGAGTGGATCTGATAAGAATAGTGAAAGATATGTTATACCTATGTATAGAGAGAATGTTTGGTCTAAAAAATGGATGCAGGATCCTAGAAAGAATATTTTATAGGTTAGCTACCACGATCCTAGTGTGCAGTACAGGAAAGGTTGGGGATCATTTAAGATAAAGGGAGGATTAACCCTTTGTTACAGTTGCAGAAAACCATGACATATTGCTAAGGAATGCCCTGGAAGAAGACCTAGTTACCTCTATTGCAAAGCTATGGAATATGAAGTTTTGGATTTCCCTAGAATGATTGCCAAGATTGAAAGGATGAATATGAGACAAGGAGACCATGAGAAAGGTCAAGCAACTGATATTATGAAAGAACCCCAACAAGAATCAGAAAAAGTATTTCTACAGATGAAAGAATCCCTGAATGACCACCGACATATCAGCTTATCAGATATATTCAAATAAAAAGAATGCATTGAAGTAAGAATAAGAGACTTTGACATTGACTGTGTTCTGGATGAGGAAACACAAGTGAATATTATGATAGAAATAACTTGGGAAATTCTAGGAAAACCTACTATGATTCCTTCATTGGGCATAATAGGGTTATTCAGAGGAAAGCAGATAAACCTATGTGGAAATCTCACCTAGATATCTATTAATGCCAATGGAAATTATACAAAGGAAGAATTTGAAGTTGTTAAATTTATTGAGAACAACGCTCCATTTTATATGTTACTAGAAAAACCTTGGATTGAAGGAGAACAGGCCAGAAGGAAAGAAGAAGAAATCTTAGAGTAGAAGAAGCAAGATTTAAAAAATTTCATGACTAGGAGGATCACACACTTGACTGAAGAACAACAAAACCAAACAAAGCTATTTAAAACCAGAGACTTGGATGTCGAAGTGGGAAGAACACTCGAAGACCCCAAAAATACTGAAGTACCTATTCCATATACAGATGAAGTATTACCCCTTATTTCTAGGAAAGAATATCAACAACACTAAGTTACTCTACCGAAAGAAGATAAGAATCATAACGAAAAAAGGAATACCGAGATGAAGCTCACTAGAAAGAAGGCCTGAAATATAAGTAAGAAGAGAGTTAAGACCGAAAAGTTACAAAAAGTTCAAGAGGGAACTTCGTAGAAGGAAATTTGCAAAATTGGAACTTCACCAGGATATCAAAACAATGTCACATGGCACTTTACCATGGCAAAGAAATATAGTTGTTGGGAATAGTATAACCATTAGAACGATGGCCAGAATAGGTCGAAAGGCATTTATGATTTGAAATTTCACCACCAGACCATTGGGACCGCGCCATAATGGACATAACTGAGTTAATGAAGGCTTCTCACATGTTGCAAGAGATTTGTTGTGTTGTTATCTATTTATATTGTTGCACCACACAACAAGAACACTTTTTCTAATCGTGAATTTGAATCCGTATACTAGTTGATTTCACACAGTGATCATCATGCTATTGCCATCTATCCCATCACATCTACTAGTTACTCTTTGAACTTGAGATATTCAACCACGAGCGTGCATGTCACATGATCTCAGTGCTGCAGAGAAAATTATCAAAGAAGTTCTCATTGACCTAATGACTAAAAGAGAAATGTCTGCAAGTATTCAAGCATCATCGACAGGAGGAGTGCAAGCCTCTCCGTCGACTACTTTTGGAGCTAGATCATCTCGACCATCAGCGGAAAAGAGAACCAAACACAGATATTACCTAGAAAATGTGAAGATGATCCTGACCATATTTATCGATTACATGCCACCTCTGTCCAGCGTGGTGAGTCAAGATAGAGTGCCAAGAGATTTCGAGTACTCCATGGTTACTGCGTACCACCCAAAGGGGATACATGCAATTCGTGCGCAGCAGAACAAGATCGCACCGTTGAAGTTCAATGACTTCAACCTCGGAGATCACAAGAACTATAGAATTCTCACCCTGTACAAACACTTGGCCAAGACGAAGGGGAAGAAATCAAAGATAATCCTCCAAACATGGATGATAAACCTCACGTAATCTACTCTGTTGAATGTAATGAAGATCCCACACTTCAGAAGGCACCAGGAAGTGAACACTTGTGTCAAGATATTACTTTCATGTTACCATGGTGGTTACTTATGGCTAGACCTCCATATTATAGTCGATTCAACATTTATCCATAGGATCACTGGATTAAGTATGCAAGGACCTAACCCATAGGAGTTCTATCTAGGAAAAGCCACAGATTGTGCACTAGCACAAAATATTAAAGATACATACAACGATGTTGAAAAGGGGGCGCGAGGATACAAGGTAGCCTCCATCCAGAATGATGCAGTGCACCTAGCCTACCAGCTAATAGCTAGAAAGTTATTAAGGAAGAACAAACATATGCAGGTCAGAGGCTTTGTCATTGACCTCGCTGGGAAGTGCGTGGAAGGCCTACAGATGAACTGGGTGAAGTACCTAGTTAATAACATGGAACTAGACTGTCACGAAGCACAGGATCAGGGCTATGAGTTTCACTTTAGATGTCTCTTGATCCTCATCGCCTTTGTTTCCTGGGATATGCCATAAGGTGTGAACTTTCTGGATATTGAACCATTCGAGCCACTTGTTGCGAAGTTCACTACACTATGGTACTTGAGTGATATGAAAAAACAGTGGTAGTCGAATGTTGTTTTTCATACATATTATCTTTAGCTGAAGAGAGCCATCGAAGTTGAATCCCTCATGACTCAGAACACCCTATATAGGTTTCGACCCCTGATGAAGTTATTCACAGACCAACACTTCATTTACATAACAATGCGAGCTAATGAACATAAGGAGCAGCTTCAGTCATACTACAAACTCACGGAAGAAGACCTGGAGGAAATCACTAAGGACTGGTCTGCAAACCTCCTTTTTCTCATAGACCCTGCAGAGATGTCTGACCCTGACAACCCAATGACCATGGATAAAGAACATGATACACACGGGCCGAGTAAAACAAAGAAGACTGAAGAGGTCAAATATTTAAGCATTTCCTTAGGAAAGACTTCTTCAGTATCACCTGACATAGGGGATGATGACGAAGTGGAAGAAATAAAAGACAAAGGAGATGAACAAAAGAAAGGCGAAGTAACACCACCCAGAGATGAGGTTGATCCCCTGAAGAAGAGGAATATTTCTCCTCTGAAACCTTCTTCCCAAAAGAAATTGAAAGTCACCGTGACCAAGATGAAGACTGTGCTTACTGCCAATGATTTTGACTTCATCATCGCAGCTCTAAATGACGCTTCGATGAAAATCATAGAGAAACAAGAAGCCAAGAAGGAGGAAATGTATGATAGAATTGAGGTCGAACTCTGAGGGGTACAATAGGCCCTTAATTCCAGTCGCGCAGTCTCCATTGCACCCCTTCCATCAAGAGAAATAGAGTTGGGAGATGAGCCATCCCAACTCCACCGACTAATCGATGCGGTCGAAGCTCGCCTTCGTCGTGCTCAAGAAGAAACAAAACAAGCCACCCAAGCCTTAAAGAAAGTGAAAATCATAATCATAGAAAAACATAGAGTTTTAGAATGGGAAAAGGTTTCTCTCCAAGAAAATTTTGAAGAAGAGAAAGTCCAAATGCAACAAGAAAAATAACAGTTTCTCACAGAGAAACTCGAAGTGAAGGAAGCTGTTAATAGAGCGCCCTGCTCCGTGATAGGATTAGAGCCACAAGCAGAAGACTGAGTCACACATCAAGTAGAAAATCTTGTAGAATCTATCTAGTAGCTACAACAATGAATAGTAAACTTAGAGCTCTACACAATGCCCAACACCCCACAGGATGTTAGGGATCAAAGAGAAGCAACTGCTCGAAGCACAGTTGAGGGAATCGAATCCATCGCCATGGAATGTAATAAACTCATTGACCACAGTGCCAAGACCTATGAGAAACTCACTGAGAATATAGAACTAAAGGCATTGGAGTTACAACTCCAAGAGGCGAAGTATCAAGCAGAGACAATACAGGTGCATTTGAAGCCTCTGCCAGTTGTGGAAAGAATGAAGCGATCCAATACAGGTGCATTTGAAGCCTCTGCCAGTTGTGAAAAGAATGAAGGGCCCTTTTTTGGATTTGGGATTATGTAATGGGTATGGGATGCCGGACCATGGGTTTACCCATGTTTAGGCCTATTTTTTATGTATAAATAGATATCTAGGTGATGTAAGAAGAGGCTAGTGTGTTAAGTGTTAGAGTTGGATCTGTGTGATCAAGAGTTGTAAGTGCTTTGTGCATACTGTGTGAGGGTTGCAAGGCTAGTGCAAGTAAATGTAAGAGACTATGTGAAGGCTTGGTGCTATACCCTAGCGAGAAGAAGGAGGATCTGGTGGAGTGGGCATAGATCTCCTATCTTTTGTGGAGTAGAACTTGGATGTTATGTGCCTATAAGAAGCTTGACCAAAGATAATAAATAAGACAAAGAGTTGGTGGACATATCCCCAAGGTGGGGGTGAACCACGTATATGTTGTGTTTCTTTGCTTTGTGCAATGTGTTGATGTGCTTATATGATAACTTGCTTAGTGATTTGATGTAGATGAATGGTATATAGATATGTTAATGCTCTGTGCTTAATAATATGAATGAATACTAGATCTAGCCTATGTGGATATGCTTAGTGCTTGAATATAGTAGATCAGAATGAATACTGTGACACTCTGTAATTAGGGTTTAACCATTTTGTAAATAAGACTGGATATTGATGAATGTTAATTGTTGAGTGCTCTGTTAAGTGTTAGAATCACATATTTGTGTCCCAGCTAAGGTTGCAGACATGTGAGTCATGCAACCAGTGGAGTGGGCATAGATCTCCTATATTTTGTGGAGTAGAACTTGGATGTTATGTGCCTATAAGAAGCTTCACCAAAGATAATAAAGAAGACAAAGAGTTGGTGGACGTATCCCCAAGGTGGGGGTGAACCACGTATATGTTGTGTTGCTTTGCTTTGTGCAATGTGTTGATGTTCTTATATGATAACTTGCTTAGTGATTTGATGTAGATGAATGGTATATAGATATGTTAATGATTTGTGCTTAATAATATGAATGAATACTAGATCTAGCCTATGTGGATATTCTTAGTGCTTGAATATAGTAGATTAGAATGAATACTGTGACACTCTGTAATTAGAGTTTAACCATGTTGTAAATAAGATTGGATATTGATGAATGTTAATTGTTGAGTGCTTTGTTAAGTGTTAGAATCACATATCTGTGTCCCAGCTAAGGTTGCAGACATATGAGTCATGAAGCAGAGACAATCCAGGTGCATTTGAAGCCTCTGCCAGTTGTGGAAAGAATGAAGGGCCCTTTTTTGGATTTGGGATTATGTAATGGGTATGGGATGTCGGCCCATGGGTTTACCCATGTTTAGGCCTATTTTGTATGTATAAATAGATATCTAGGTGATGTAAGAAGAGGCTAGTGTGTTAAGTGCTAGAGTTGGATCTGTGTGATCAAGAGTTATAAGTGCTTTGTGCATACTGTGTGAGGGTTGCAAGGCTAGTGCAAGTAACTGTAAGAGACTATGTGAAGGCTTGGTGCTATACCCTAGCGAGAAGAAGGAGGATCTGGTGGAGTGGGCATAGATCTCCTATCTTTTGTGGAGTAGAACTTGGATGTTATGTTCCTATAAGAAGCTTGACCAAAGATAATAAAGAAGACAAAGAGTTGTTGGACGTATCCCCAAGGTGGGGGTGAACCACTTATATGTTGTGTTGCTTTGCTTTGTGCAATGTGTTGATGTGGTTATATGATAACTTGCTTAGTGATTTGATGTAGATGAATGGTATATAGATATGTTAATGCTCCGTGCTTAATAATATGAATGAATACTAGATCTAGCCTATGTGGATATGCTTAGTTCTTGAATATAAAAGATCAGAATCAATACTGTGACACTCTGTAATTAGGGTTTAACCATGTTGTAAATAAGACTTGATATTGATGAATGTTAATTGTTGAGTTCTCTGTTAAGTGTTAGAATCACAAATCTGTGTCCCAGCTAAGGTTGCAGACATATGAGTCATGCAACCACCCCTTCCTCTACCTCGAGTGAGACTTCATCTGCTTTGCAGGTGTTGCGAAAAGGGCTGGTAGTTAGGGTTTTGTTGGTGCATTGTTGTAGTGTTGAACCCTGGGTCTTCCCCTGTGCCAACAATTATACAGCATTATCACTGATAGTTATGGATTATAGTTTCACAACGTTATTATATTTAACTGACCGTATTTAAGTGGATTGACAACAATTTTATAGAGGATGTGGATGGTATTGGCATGGACAATGACCAATCCAGGCATATCTCGATTTGATTGCTTGATTAGTTTCACTTCTTTTTCATTGAAACCTCTAACAAGGTTTTTTCTATAGTCTGAATATCCATTGCCACCAAACACTATAAAGTTAATGGATCGCAGGAATGGAGTGCATCCAATGGGTCTGATACCCACCACCACCGTCTTTCTTGCACCCATATTGTAGAGTGTCTATAGAAAAAATGGTCAAAATATTAATTAAGTACTGACATAAACAACCTTGAAGTATTTTCATAAGATTGAAGTTGATAGATAATATAGCTTATTGCAGTAATTATCACCGTTAGGTGAAACGTTCTGTGATGAATTAAATGAGATGTAGAAAAGAACATTTTAGTGTTGAAGTAATTTAATTACTCAACAAACAAAGGCAACTGATGGAAATCATAAAAGAAAGCAATGAAAAGGTAATAAAAATCGATCACGTAGAAAATAATGACACGGTAACTAAAAGGTAAAATAATTTATAAAAAATTACTGAGTTGGATTATAAGCAAAGTATTATAGCCTCTACTTCTAACGTAAAATTGTTGAGGTATTGAAATCGTCAATACTACTTTTAGTAAAATACTTATAGAGCTATAGTTATAGAGAGGTAAGATAGAAACTACTTCTATTATAGTATTGTTGAGAGGATTATAGCTACATGTGACGTCAATACTATTACTTGGGATTGATTGGCGTCCCGCCGTGGGAAGGTTGAGAAGTTTTCATTTGCGCATGGGTCCCTAGTGCCTTGGTCGCATTATGGGGACATGGAACCTTGATTGGGTCATTGCACATGTTGATCAATAAATGCATATGGAACCTGACTTAGGATCATGCGCCTCCCTTGTGGACGATGTTGTTTTTTTTTCTTTGAGGTTGTACCTGTTGGTAATGTTTAATAGCGGTCTCTCCTTCACTGGGAGAGTTCTGGCTACTTATTGTGGAAATTGTTGTGTTGGATTGATTGATGTTTCTTATGTGTCCTCGAGGTCCTAACCCTACAGGATAGAATGAGAGGGTATTCATTTTAATTGTCTACTTGATTTTTGTATGTTACATCCAGCGGCGTAACGCACTAGTATGCTGGGTCATTATGATGCATGGTGCTTGGATTATGTGTGTTGTGTTCGTCATCAAGCTGCGTTGATTAATTATTATTATTGTTGCCTTTCCTCTTAAAAAAAAAATTGCACTTGTTATGCATTGCATGTAGTCGTAATGAGCGGGGTCTTTACATATGGTATCTGAGCGGGTTCAACCCTACGACTGTGGATCGCCATGCATTCCACTGCAATAAACCCTTGAGTATTAACCTAGCGCTAATAAAAAAACTTTAATATGTCCATGTGGTGATCTCGTTTAGAGGACACACAAAGGTTAGCAGTGTGGTGTCGTGGAAGGAGGTGCGACACCTCCAGAAGTGTCCGTGTTCGCAGAGTCTAACCCCCAAGGGGAGGAACAAGTCCTTGGGATGGATCTGATTTTTGTAATGGATGATGATGGTCTGACAAGGTCCTTCTAGATATTTTCAGAGGCCTTGATTCACCATCTGTACTAAAATGAGGCCAGGGCACTTGTACCCCTGAGGGTCCATAAAGCATCCCAGCTAGTACCATTAGCATCCATCGAGAACTCGAGAGAGATGATTTCTCGAGTCCATGAGTGTCGTGGATGGCTGCGCCTTCGAGGCATGGTTGTAGAGAAAGGCAATTTTCTTCACACTTCACGATTATGACCTCCAACATGAAGTTCTTCATGGAGGTATTTCAACTGAAGGGGAGTGTTCTTCTATGGTGGAAGACGCTCCTACCACAATTGAACATGGAAGTTGAAGATGTCTCATGGGGAACTGTTTGAGGAATGGTTCCATGAGAGGCCTAGAGCATATGGATCCGTTGGACCCACTACCATGGGATATTTGGGCAAGGCCCATTGGATTCATGCAGCGGTGAATAAATTCCTGGCAGAGCACCAGTCGATTGTGCTCGAGACGTCATGTATCGTCACTGACCAAACCCTTAATATTTGATAGATCCCGGTGCTACCAAGAAGTTCATTTCTGGTGAAATGGTAAAAAGGATTAAAGTAAAGGCAGTTGAAGAGGATGATTTTGGCTTTGTAGAAATCACTTCAAGAGCCAAACAAAAGGTTGGAGGGAAGGTTACGGGTTATAGCCTTAACCTGGGAGAGTTGGTCACCAGGATCAACCTGTACATCATGATCTTAGGATATTATGATGTCATGATCAATATGGACTGGTTGGAATTGCATGAGGAGATACTCAACTGTAACATGCCATAATTGAGCCTGGTTGATGATTAAGGACAAACATGCCTAATTGTAGGTCAGAACCAGGGAGTTTCCCTGAGGTTCATCTCTTCCTTACAACTACAGAAGAGCTTGTGCAAGGGATGTAAGATTTATGTGATCCTTGTGTTAAATGTGAAGGGAGTAGCAGAAGGTCTAGAACACCTTCCAGTGGTGAGAGAGTTTCTAGTCATATTCCCTTAAGAGTTACTGGGGATGTCGCCAGAGAGGGAATTGGAATTTTTTTCATAGAACTAAAATCGGGGGTTGAACCGATAGAAAGAACGCCTTACAGGATGTCAACCCCGTAGTTACAAGAGTTGAGAATGCAAATGAAGGAGTTGTTGGACCTAGGACTTATATGTCCAAGTGTGTCACTGTGGGGTGCACCTGTTATTTTTACGGAAGAAGGATGTTTCATGGAGACTCTGCATTGACTACCGCCAATTGAATAAGGAAACGATCAAGAATCAATATTTGTTTCCAAGGATTGATGATTTTTTTGAGCATATGATAGGCGCGACGGTGTTTTCAAGGATCAACTTGAGATCAAGGTATCACCAGTTATGAATCAAGGAGGATGATGTCCATAATACTGCCTTTAAGATGAGGTTTGGACATTACGAGTTTACTGTTTTACCTTTTAGACTGAAAAACGCCCCTGGGGTATATATGAGTTAATGAACGAGGTGTTCCAAAAATACTTCGACAAGTTCATCCCAGTATTCATCGATGATATTTTGATTTACTCTTGCACATTGGAAGAGCATGATGAGAACTTGCGCTTGGTACTACAGTGTCTGTGAGAGAATAAATTGTATTGGGAAATTTTCTAAATGCTCATTTTATCAATCGAGATTCACTACTTAGGGCATGTCATCTCCGATGAAGGTATCACTTCGGATTCAACAAATTTTGAGGATATTATGGAATGGCCTGCACCGAAGAATGTCATGGAAGTGCATAGCTTCACGTGTTTAGCGGGATACTATCGATGGTTCGTCGAGAGTTTTTCGAAAATAGAAAATCTGATTATGGAATTGTAGAAGAAGAAAAGGAAGTTTGTTTGGACCGAGAAATGTGTGGAAGCATTTCGGAGGCTCAAGGTATTGTTTACAACAAAATCGATACTAAAGGTTCCCGACATGGACACAGACTTCTTGGTATGCATTGACACATCCAAGGAAGGCTTAGGCAGAGTCTTGATGCAAGACAGTCGAGTGATCACTTACATCTCGAGGAAGTTGAGAAGGCATGAGGAGAATTATGCGACGCATGATTTGGAGTTTTTATCCGTTGTCTATGCCTTGAGATTTTGGAGACACTACCTTATTGAATGGAAATTCGAACTAAAAATGGACCACTTGTCAGACAGTTGGCTTAGGTTGATGGATAGTTTTTATGGATTTTTGGTTGTCATTGGTGTCAACTATTGGAGAGTGATACTGTAGATTGATGTCAACCCTTGGAGAAAGTATGGTAGAAAATTTCAGTAGAACAAAGGTTTGGGTAATGGAACCAAGTTTGTTTGATGTAAATATGACTCATTATTGTCTTTTCATGGTTGATAATAAGTACAAATGGATTAACTCCAAAGTGGTCCTCTTATGGTGAAATCTCTCACAGGAAGACACTTTGCGGATTGAGTTATCCTAGAAGTATGGTTAGAGAACCCATACTTATTTTTGGAATAATGAGATGAAGGTCAGTGAATTTTTTAGTTAAACTATCCTATATGGATATTTCTTGTCATTCCATTTCCGGTGGTATGTGGAATGTCACATAACTCCTCACGGTTAGAGAGTTATGGCCATGAGAAGTTGGAGAACCCAGGTTTGGGTAATGGATCCAAGTTTGTTTGATGGATAACGATATGAGTTTTGATATATTTTTCAGTTAATAATATTCTATATGGATATTACATGTCATTCCATTTCTGGTGGCCTATGGAATTTCACATAACTTCTCACGGTTTGAGAGTTATGGCCTTACGAAGTTGGAGGACCCTCATATGTCATCTAGAAGCCCCAAAAGGTCAAAGTAGTCAAAGTGGTTTAAGAGATTTTAAAAGGAAAATAATAAAATGAATTGATGAATGTAATATAATTCAAAGTGAATACAAGATAAATTATTTCAATAATAAATTTAATGGAGAAATTAGAAGTGGGTTAACCCTAAAATAAGGAAAGTGGGCAAAGTGACCTAGAAGATGTTTTTAAGGAAGCTACTTGGAGAGTATAAATAAGAGGCTAGGCTCTCTCATTTTTTATAAACTTGAGAATATTGAATACCTATACATATATGAGGTAACAAAAGGACATCTAAGCCAAATTTATGAGGGAAGGTGAAGAAAAGAAGGCCAGAATTCAAGGAAGGATAAATTATTTTGATGATGCTTTCTAAGGTATGTTATTTACAGGTCATCTCTCCATTTTCGCAATACCTTTTTTTGTAGAATGATTCAGACCATGAAATTTCTATTCCATTGAGGAAACATATCCAAGTATCTGTGGTAAAAAAATCAGCTTGTGGGTCGTTGTATTTTTGGAGTTACACTCCGTGGAAAATAGGGTTTGTGGCTAGTTCTGAAACTAGTCTAAAAAAGGTGTTTCAGGTAAAAATGTCATAACTTCTTCATAACAGATCCAATTTCAGTAATACCAAATGCTTTGGTTACAATACAATATTTATTATGTTTTGTAATAGTCTCATATTGATTCAAAAAACATTCTGTGTAGGGAATGCTCTACAAGGTCGCTCTCTAGAATAAGCTAGAATTCAACAAGGTATGCCATTTTTTCTATAACTCCTTTTCTGAGAGGTTACAAGTAGTGGAACCTGGAGGAATTGCATAAAACACACTGAATAACATTGTGTATCAGTTTCATATATTTATTCATTATAGGTACAAAGTTATGATTATTTCAAGTTAGGGTTGTTGACTAATCCAAAACTAGGCATGTGAGACTAAAGAAAAGTTTGATGAAA
>ML788076.1:362886-395131 GCA_009831015.1 Picea engelmannii
CCACTAGTATCTTCGCAGAAATGATAGGGCTGGCTCGTGATGAGACCCCCCTTCCTTTGGCCATGCAACCAAAGGTCACTGCCCTGGTTTGGTGACTAGATGATGGCAATGTCATACCGCTAAATACCTATGATCATAATGGGACGACTCGTGATGAGACCTCCCATCCTCTTGGTTAGGTCTTGCATTTATTTATTTATCATTTTCTTAGGGTCCCTCAGTTTCTTATGATAGGATTTTTATTACCTTCTCGGGGATCCCCTGGGCGAAGCATCTCTAGGTTTTCATTTTTTCTATGGATTTTATCTTTTACCAGCTGCTTTTACCCCCTGGGCCTTTAGCCCCTTCTTCCCACAAGACAAGATGTACCCCGGATGGTCATCCTAATGGCTAGACTAGGGGAATGGGATAGATGAGTGGGGTTTTAAGATGAAAAGTGATAATATGAGGGGAACGGACGATGGTTCTTCAAACCCCCTTTGGTGGCCTACCAAAACCCATGAATACCAACTTGCTAAGCTGCCCAATCAATCACCCCAACAGTGGTCAAGTAGATTAGTGTAAGATCCAAGCAGTTATCTGAAATGAAAGAGATCTAATGCATACATAAGAAGGTTATAATGATCAAATATGACACATACCATGATACCTCGGACCGATTACCTCATGGAGCAAGAGCCTTTTCTGATGCAAGCCCAGGCCAGTAGTGATGGAGGCTGGTACTGCTGGCAGGACAAGTCCGGCTGAGAAGATGAAAAGATGGGCCCTCAAGGGCCATGCTCAAGTCAATCTGCTCTCGTACTCCATGTCTAGGACCATGTGGGCCTCGAGACATGATCTCCTAGTTATCCCTAGATATCAGGGATAACAGGTCCGATACCCGCCACCAAAATATTTCTTGCACCCATATTGTAGAGTTTTTATAGCCAAAATGGTCAAAAGATTAATTAAGTACTGACATAAACAACCTTGAAGTATTTGCATAAGATTGAAGTTGATACATAGTATAGATTATTGCAGTAAATATCACCATTATATGAAACATTTTGTGATGAATTAAATGAGATGTAGAAACAAACATTTCAACGTTGAAGTAATTTAATTACTCAACAAACCAAGTTAACTGATCGACATCGTAAAATAAAACAATGACAAGGTAATAAAAATCGATCACATAGAAAATAATGACGCAACAACTAAACTGTAAAATAATTTATAAAAGATTATTGAGTTGGAGCCTAAGAAAAGTATTATAGCCTTTACTTCTAACGTAAAATTGTTGAGGCATGGAAATGTTCAAAACTAATTTTAGTAAAATAATTATAGAGCTAGAGTTCTAGAGAGGTAAGATAGCAACTACTTCTATTATATCATTGTTGAGAGGGTTCTAGCTACGTGTGACATCAATACTGTTACTTGGGATTGATTGATGCCCCATCATGGGAAGGTTGAGAAGTTTTCATTCGCACCCGGGTCCTTAGCGCCTTGGTTGCATTGTGGTAACATGGAACCTTGATTGGGTCATTAGATGCATTGAGAAATAAACGCATATGGAATCTAACTTAGGATCACGTGCCTCCCTTGTGGATGATGTTGTTGTTTTGTTTTTGAGGTTGTACCTGTTGGTAACGTTTAATAGCAGTCTCTCCTTCATCGAGAGAGTTCTAGCTACTTATCATGGAAGTTGTTGTGTTGGACTGATTGATGTTTCTTATGTGTCCTGGAGGTCCTGACCTTGTAGGATAGAACGGGTAGGTAGTCATTTTAATTTTCTAGTTGATTTTCGTATGTTACATCTAATAGCGTAATGCGCTAGTATGTTGGGTCGTTATGATTCCTATTTCCTAGATTGTGTGCATTGTGTTCATCATCGAGCTGCATTGATTTATTTTTTTTGTTGTTTCCTTCCTTCTTAAAACAAAAAAAAAATCACTTGTTATGCGTCGCATGCAACTGTAATGAACAATGTCTTTATATTTTTTCATGTATATGTTTTGAGACATTATGTTCGTGATCCTACACATGTTATTGACATAAGTTCCTTGTAGGTATCATACGAGGGTGTGCTCACAACAGAGCCAATACACATCCTGAACCATCGTAGTCGAAAGCTATGACGTTGAATAGTAGATCAGGTCAAGGTCTAGTGGGACAACTATAGTCTACACTCGACGACTTGGGAGGACGCATCTAATATGCGTCAACAATTTCCATTTTTTTTTTATAGCTAGACATGATATTGTGATACATTTTATTTCGACACTTACATACTATGAAAATTTGGGACAAAGTTTAAAACAAGAGGGGGTGTATGTAACATCCCGCTCTTGCATGCACTGAGCAGACTTATTCTTTAAGGACACTTGCATGCAAGTGATCCAATTCATTATATGATCGCTTGTTTTGATTATGATTATGAGATGTTTTGGATCTGATGATCTATTATTATTGTCATATTTACATTGACAGGTGCTATTGAATGGGTTCTTCTGAGTGTGCAAGACTCTAGATGTTAGAGGATGCCGATGGTATCGATGGATCTCCTTGGACTCTAGATCGAGTCAAGGAGTGGAATTTATGGGTTGAATGTTTGTTGATATTACATATATGACATATGACTACATATTATGATGTTTATTCTTATAGATGACATTTTTCGTTGATGGATGCAGGCTGACGAAAGGTTGCCAACTAGACTCACATTTTGATTAAAGGGGTCACACACGACAACCAGAGATGTTGAAGGAGAGGTGTGGAAGGAACCTTGTTTCATCCTACTAGCACTCATGTCGTGGCTTGAACTATAGATTAACGATTACCTATTTCGAGAGATCCATGATGTTGTGAGGGCAAACTATGGAAGTCTCTCATGATGATTCTAAGGGGTGTGCAATAAGGTAGGGTCCTTATTCCTTAGAGGCACTTAATCTCCCAAAATATCACCTGACGAAGTATTGACTCTAGGGGTTTGTCATCTACCAAATTCAGTCAATAGGTGAGTGTCACCCTTAGAGAATGTAGTGTGTCTTGAAGGGAATGTCTCTCAAATAAAATGGAAGGAGGCGAGTGGAACCCTTGGAGCACGTAGTGCGTCATGAAGGGCACATCATGATTTTAACCATGGTAAGTTAATAAACCTAGAGCCTAGAAAACTATGCCTCCTTAGGACCTGTTCGGCCTTAAAATGAATGATGGTATGAGTAAAGTTGAATAACTATTTTTTCCCTTAAAAACCGTCCCCCATCCTAGTGAAATTAAAACCTAGTTCTAAGTAGAACATATGAACAAAGAAAAACTAGATAGACATGTAACAAGAAGGGGGGTAAGAAATTCAAACTTTAATTATTAAAGTATAAATTAAAATGGAGGATTAAATTTATTAAAAGAGTAAATGGTTATTGTTGTCTAAACTTCCTAATTTTGAATTTAGTTAAAAAGAAAAAAGGAAACTTAAAGAAAAAGGGGAATGTCAAACTTAGTAGGGAATCCAGTCGTTGGAACTTTCTATTTGTGAACTCAACTAGGCCTTTAGTAAGGCGTAATCCATTTAATTAACATAAGGGAATAATGGGACACTAAGGAGCATTTTTAGGAATGCTTTTAGGTGGGTGAGGGAAATAGGAAAAATTAATTAATTAATAAATTGAATTTCTGGTGCAACTCTGGGATCGGGTGACGTGTACGGGGGAGGTTTGTCCTATTTAAATTTAATAAAAAGAATCTAATGAGGGTTTGTGAAACTAATGACTACAAAAAATCTATAAAAAGGATGGGGGAGGAGGAGTATGTATCACATCTGGTATGCATAAGGTTACGCTACCAAAATTTATCTTGACTGAACTTTTCTTGTGGGAGTTGGGGATACCCATATTAGACAATGAGTGGTAGATCGACCTTGAGAGGTGAGATGGGAAGATAGCATTCTATGATATTGTGTGTGTGGCCCCTTTGCGGATCAGGTGGCTCAGGGGGAGCAAGAGTACCCCTAGCATTGGATGGGAGGTACCAGTGAGGTCTCAAAGGTTTCCAAGCCGTAGTTGTATGGAATGCGCATGGGACAATGACTTCTAATCATCTTCCTACCGTTACAATACGCCTTAATTTTAGTTCTATTTTAGTTAGAATTTGTATTAGATCTATGTTGTTGAATTCGATAATTATATGTTATGGTGGGTGAGATCACATGTTGTAGATAGTTGGGGTTGATTTTGGTGGTTATGTTCTCCCTTTTTCCTCAAGCACCTCTCTGCACTTTTTTTCCTACCTTCACCTTGCTTGTAATTCGCCCATCAAGTGAATTCCCCCCCCCTGACTTCATTGTTTCATTGAACATAGCCTCGGAAAATAAAATAAGGCATGTGTTTTTAATATCCTTGTTATGTTGCGATTGAATGTGGTTGTGTTTCATTTTTTTCCTTCTGGAGTTGTCCGATCATTTCATGTCCAGAGCAAACACCAAAATCCCATCCTTGTCTGCATTTATTTTAAAACATTTTCAATACGATCAAGGTTTTTTTTTTTTTTTACTTTTTTATGCGATTGATGTTTTTGTATTATTTAATTGCGATTTATTTTTTTATAATATTTTAATTGTGATTCTTGTCATCAAGCATTCATCTGAATTCACTACAAAAATTGTCACCAGATGCATCAAAATCTAATCAAAAAATAATCTTAATTCAAATCAAAGTAAAAAGGTTGATGGTGTGTTGAACGGGGTCTTCGCAGTGGTTTCTACACAAAACTCATCTAGTTTTTTTTCAATCTAGTTGAACTTCAAGGAGAGGCTAGGGAATGAAAACACAACATTTCTTATTAAATACCCTACTCGGACCTCAACGATTTATCTGTTGTTCCCCAACGAATTTCTTCATGTACCCAGTGGATTCGTCTAGATTTTCTCAACGAAGTTATCTTAAGCTCTCTCTTTGTTTCCAATTGTCTATCCTTGTTCCTTCAACCGAACTCACCCAACATCACAGTTTTCATGGAATTTTACCCTTAGTTCATCTCTGCATCTAGAAAAATAAATTCTCCCAGTGTAGTTGTTCTTTTCTCAGCGTTTTTCCTGCTGCAAGCCTATATCTCGATGTTTTTCCCCACCCGTGTTGTGACAAGATGAATGACCCAACATCCTACCTTTCCTGGAAGTAACTTAAGGCGAATTGGGATTCTGGGCCGAATCTTACGCCTACGTTTGGCCCTTGTAGTCATTGTTGCGTTGTAACTGATCTTTAATGGCCAGAATCACAAACGCTTGTTCAGGAAATGAATTAAATCAAAATGTTGGCTAGTACCCCTTAAACAAGCTTGCTAGAGTGTGTTTTCCCCATATATATGTTGAGCTAGTTGTTGTGTTACTGTTATTGTTTAAAAATATTATGGGATAGAATTGATAACCTAGCCCTAAATTTTCAGTGTCATATACATACAGTCAAACTAAAATGACGCCCAAACTTCTCAATTTCCAAATTCCAACCTAGATATGACCTCCATCGATGTCACAACTCTCGCAGATATCTTGCAACGATGGGAAAAAGGTAATGCACCCGCACGAGAATAAGGTGCTCTCCCTTGTATTAATGCTCTGAAATTTCAGAATAATTGTTTCCTTGGATATTTTAGGTAGGGGATTTATTGTCATATTAATGAGTTTTGTGTTAACATCTTCATTTAAAACTACTGTCAACCCCTTTCAAGTTTTATATTACAGTCATGTAACTTTTACTATGGTTCGACGGTTTCAATTGTTGATAGTTGGATGTGTTAATAGTTCTAGTTTATTTATGGCATAATAGTTAACAAAAATAGTTTTAGTTTATCGCCTTTATCTAGCACATTAGATTACTAGATTTTCCTTTGAATTAGAATAACAAATCACTTGAATTAATGTGATTCTTTTATTTGTATTAATGTCGTTGCTACTATATCAATGTTAATCTGGTGCAGAGATTTAGGTTGTGATGTCCGGGCATAAATATTTAATGTATAAACCTGACTGATAATGTCATTGACATTGCCACGATCTCAATATTAGTTTCTGGCATAGAGCTAAATATATGTTGTTAGGGTTGAGTATGGATGTATAACCAGCTGGAAATTAATTAGTATGGTTGAAAACAATTTAATTGTGACCGATAGTTTCAATAGTTGAATTTGGTTTACAATTTAGAATAATATTAAATGTTATTCTAGTTTACAGTTTAGAATAATATTAAATGTTATAATAATAATAATTTGGTTGGATGTTAAATGATAAATTTTTAGAATCATATTACTTTATTTTAATTTTTTATTCAATTATAAAAGATGTTCACTCTTTTATATGATGCAAAGGGGTTGTAACTGAAGGAAAGTAGGGAACAATGCCTTATGCTAAATGATAATTTTTTAGAATAGTATTAAATTATTTTAATATAATTGATGTTCATTCTTCATAATGGTGAAAGAATGGTAAATTAGGAAGAATGGGAAATTTGTGTTTTATGTTGGTTAGGTAGGTGTTAGATGAAAAAGCTTTTAATGGAGAATAAACTCTATGATTGCATAATTTAGAAGGATGTATTACAAGGTGTTTTTATCCATTTTTTTATTTAAACTGTGTAGATGAATAATCATAGTTGTTGTTTACATTGACATGATGTATGAGTGATTACCTGAAAGCCTCAGAAGGTACATCCCTTCTTACGACTCAGATTTTATTTTAATGAAAGATTGATTAAATGGCGTGCCTGGAATTTAAATAGAATTGCGCCTCAAGTTGGTTATTGCTAGATAGATTGTGTATGTCAGATATATTGAACGCTTGTAAATTAAAGGTTGTTTGAAGTGATTTCTAAATGTTTGGATTTTCTGGTGGTGCGTCATGCAAAATTGTAACATTCCGCTCTGGCACACTCAAGGAACTTATTCTTTGAGGACACTTGCTCGCAAGTAATCCAGATTATTATTCTATTAAAACTTTTGATTTTGATTATGAGGCATTATGGGTTGATGACATGTTGTTTTACTGCATTGTCATAGACAGGTGCTATTGACTCGATTTACTAAGTGTGCAGGAGTTTAGACCTCGAGGATGCAGAGGCATCGATGGAACCCCTTGGACTTTGGATCGAGTCAGGGAGTGTGCCATTGGGGTTTGATTGTTTTACTGTGATATTAGTGCATCTAACTAGATGATATGATATGGATGTGTTCTGACATGATTTGCTGATGATGCAGGATGACGATAGCTTGCCGACCAGACTCACATATGGAGTAAAGGGGTCACACACGACTACCAAAGATGTCGAGGGAGAGGTGTGGACAAAACCCCTAATACAACCTACTAGCACTCCTGTCATGGCTCGAAATGTAGGTTAGTGATTACCTAGTTCGAGAGGACCCACGATGTCATGAGGTAAGAATGTGATAGTCGTTCATGATGATTCTAAGGGGTGCGCAACAAGGCGGGGGCCTTATTCTTTAGAGGCCCTTAGTCTCCCACAAGTTCACCTAGCGAAGTATTGACTCCAAGGATTATTGATGTCTACCAAGTCAGTCAAGAGGTGAGTGGCACCCTTGGAGCACGTAGTGCATCCTGAAGGGCACATCGTGCAAGGGAACATATGAGGTGAGTGGCACCCTTGGAGCACCTAGTGCGTCCTGAAGGGCATGTCGCGTAGTTGATGATAGAGGAATGAACCTAGATGGCCTTAGGACAATTAATGTGTTAAGTATTTTTAAAACAATTTCCCTAATTGAATGTCGCCCAGTACAAAATCTAAGGTCTAAGTCTAAATTACGCAAGTGGTAAAATTTTATCTTCTCAAAAAAAAAATAATAATAATAAAAATAAAAATAAAAACAACTTAAATAATAATTATGAACTTCGTTAAATATTCTAACGTGAAGGGAGTAAGAAATTTAATTCAATCAAAAAAAAAAATCTGTTGTTATTAAATGTAAAAAGGGGAATTAATTGTTTTATCTTTTTGATAATTTAAAATATACTAACTAAATGATAAAAGGGAAAAGGGGTTAAATTCCATACTTGCCTTTTTGAGTTCTAATTAAAAAGGGGAAAGAGGGAAAATCAAAAAAATTAGGAAACTAGGAAAAGAGGTAAACATAAAAGGGGAACTTAAGGGAAAAAGCGGAAAGTCAACTTAGTAAAGAAACTACCATTTAAGAGCTTTCTAATTTAAACTGAATTAGCAATTTAATAATAGGGAAAGCCTTTAAAACCTGTAAGAGAATTTGGGGACACCTAGGAGTGATTCTAGGAGTAACTCTAGGTGGGTGAGGGAAATAAAGATAATTAATTAATTAAAGAAATTAATTTTTGGAGGAATGAAGGGGATGGGTGACACTTGTACGAGGAGGAATTTTTAGGAATTAAATTTTAAAAACTTAACTAAACAAGATTTTAGGAAAGTAAGGAACCAAAAAACTCTATATAATGAAGGGATGATATGGAGGTTGGGTCTCTTTTGTTTGGGTAACATTACGCTGCAGAAATATCTACTTGACTGACTTAACTTGTGGGAGTTGGGATACCCATCTCAGTGAGGAGTGGTAGCTTAGCCTTGCAAGGCGAGATGGGAGCTAGTCAAAATCTTTGGATAGTGATTGTGTGGCCCCTTTGTAGCTCGGGGGGCTAAGGGGGAAGAAGAGTACCCCTAGCATTGGCTGAGAGGTACCGCTGAAGTCTCGATGGTCGACACGTGGGAGTTGCAAGGAGCACACGGGATGTCCACTCTGAACAGGAAATGGTACAATTTCTTCATTTTGTATGGAAAATTGTTTTAGAACTTATGCTGAATCTGCATTTTTTACTTGGGTAAGTGAACTGATTGTCTAGATGGTTTTCTGAAATTTTCTTAGCCTATATCGATGATAGATTGACTCCCATGGATTCATTTCCTTGCATGTCTTGACCACCTTGTTGTGTTGATTGTGACCTTCGTGGATGTTTAGCCTTCGTCCCTAGCTCACCAGTCCTCGCCTTAGCAGTCAGCCAGGAGCCTGATCTACGGTCGTCGCCTTAGCGTTAAAAGACCTATGGATCTCAACACCTTGCTTTTCTATGCGAGGATGATGAGAAAAGGACAAACCTGTTAGTCAACTACCCTTGATGTTTGTCCCTAGCTGATTGTGGATTCCGCCATCTGGCAACGACCTTTGCGTGTGGATTATCTGGTGTCCTGGTTGGTTTCTTCTATGCCTTATCTAATAGAAACCCTGACAATGATTCCATGACCTTTCCCATTGGATCCTTGTGTTCTCTTACTGTTGTCTATGCTGTATTGGGGTTATAGCATTGGAAGCACGAATTGATTTTTGATTTGCAAATTTTTGGGTATACTGGCAATGAAAAAAAAAACAAATTGATTTCAGGTCTGCATTTTTATAATGGTATCCTGGAAATGGAAAAACGTTCTTATTTGTTATTCCTGTCTACATCGTATTGGTACTCTGGCAATGGGAAGAACGTTTGACTTCCTATCTGCGTTTTATATTGGTGTCCGGGAGATGAAAAACGTTTTTTTTGTATTCATGTTTGCATTGTATTGGTACTCTGGCAATGGGAAGAACGTTTAATTTCCTATCTGCTTTTTATAATGGTATCCAGGAAATGAAAAACGTTTTTGAATTACGGTCTGCATTGTATTGGTATCCTAGAATGGGAAAAATGATTGATTTCCTGTCTGCATCTTATATTGTGTCCGAGAAATGAAAAAAAAATGTTTTGTATTAATGTCTACATTGTATCGGTATCTTGGAATGGGAAAAATGATTTGATTTCTTGTCTTCATTTTATATTTTTGTCCGGGAAATGAAAAATGTTTTTGTATTCCTGTCTGCAATGCATTGGTATCCGGGCAATGGAAAATGAATTCATTTCCATGTCTGCGTTTTGCCAGCGTTTTTCCCTTTTAAATGATGATGGAAACATGGAGTTTCTTTTGGTGCATTTTGGGCACATCATTCTGCATATTTAAAATATGGATAGCCATGAATTTCCTTCTGGTGTGTCCTTGTACATGTTTTTCCCTTTTAAATTGAGACTGTGATTGTTGTTTAAATTCTCACAAATTTTCCATTCAAAACGTGACTAAGATTGATGTTTAAATGCCCATGATTTTTCCATCCAAAATGTGACGGAGTTGTTGTTTAATTGCCCATGATTTTTGCCTTTAAAATGTGAAGAGATTGTTGTTAAAATTACCCACTTTTTTTCTTTTAAAGATTGACTTAGATTGTTGTTTAAATAGCCACGATTTTTCCTTTAGAATGCTGCCAGAGCTTGCTGTAATTACCAATGATTTTTGCCTTTAGAATGTTGACTGAGCTTGCTGGAATGACCACGAATTTACCAGAACAATTGCTATAGTTAATTGGCTTGTTAATTGCAATGTTAAATTCTATATTAATTGCCTTACTAAATGCCAGAACAATTGCTACAACACTATGAATGGTCAGCAGATTCCTACTTATTGATTAAATGTCGCAGCGAGTTAAATGGTTAACAATTATGTAAATTGCCTTGTTTTTGTGCTATTAATCATTATGTTAACCGTCATATAAATTTCCTCGCTACTGTTATATTAATTGTTATGTTAATTAACATGATAATCACCTTGTTAGTGCTATAATACTTGTTATGAAAATAGTCATGCAAACTACCCTGTTATTGCTCAATGAATTGATTATGTTAATCATTATGTTAAATGCCTTGTTAACTGCTATAATAAATTGTTATGTAACATATATGTAATTACCTTGTTGATTTTCTACAACAATGTTATTAGATGGCAGTTTCCTCCTCAATGATAATAAACAACTAGTGTGGTTAGTTCAGTCATTATAGCTAGACTAATGTTGAGGTTTAATTGTTCATAAGTGCTAATGGTAGCATTCCACTTTAAGAATGTTAGTGTTGTTATTCAAGTTTATGGCTAGTTGGATGGGGATTTTGATTAATATAGAATTGTCCATTTAGGTTGTAATAGATATTAAAATTAGTATGATGAGTAAAGACTAGATTGCAAATTTTAGACTTGCTAAATTTGATATGTAATTGATGTTAGTTGGATTTATAGATATCACCTAATTGGTAACTCAGAGTCGCTAAATTTGAGTCATAATTCATGTTAAGTTCGGTTGGTAACTCGTTGACTAAAGGAATTTAGATTGGTTAATTGATCTATAATTAATGCCAATTTAAATCATAGATATTGACCATTTAGCCTTGATTAATGGTTGGGTTGTTGACGAAGTCGTTTTTAGCTTGCGCTTCCTGTTGAGGGTGTTGTTGTTCATTTTAATTAATGTTTGTACTTGGTTTTGTAAACATTTAATGTGCTTGGTTTGCTCATTGTAAGGGTTCTAGTTACTTGTGTAATTAATTTTGGGTGTGTGGGGTTGTTAGGATGATTGTGCTTAGCTTAGTAGGCTTGGTCTGCTTATGTCGAGCGAGATGTAAGAACCTCCTTGTTCCACAGAACAGTCGCCAGCCTTGAGACCTTAAATGGTCAAAATCGATGGGAACCTAGGCTTGAGCATTGCTTATGTGTCCTGGAGGTCCTAACCATTGCAGGGTAGGACGGGCGGGTAGTCATTCTTATTCTTCGTCGGTTGAATGTAGTACATTGCTTCCTAGTGCTTGATAAGCTTTTATGTTAATACGTTATGTTGTTGTTGCATGAGTTACATGCATTGTGTTTGTTGTCGTGTTGCGATGTTGAGTATAATGTCATTATTGCCTTCCTACACACAAAAAAAAAATAAAAATTAAGGGTGCTTTTACCGGTTGTACATCGTAGGAGTTGTATCAGATGGGGATGTCTCATCAATGACAACCAACCTTAATCAACATTAACTTAGTAGGAAATCTAGCCTTTTGAAATTTCTATTTTTGAACTCAACTAGGCCTTAAGTAAGGCATAAGTCATTTAAGAAATGTAAGGTAATAATGGGACACCGAGGAGCATTTTTAGGAGCTCTTTTAGGTGGGTGAGGGAAATAGGAAAATTTAATTAATTAATAAATTGATTTTCTAGTGCAACTAGGGGATCGAGTGACATGTGTATGGGGGAGGTTTGTCCTCATTAAATTTAATAAAAATAATCTAATGACGGTTTGGGAAACTAATGACTACGAAAACGCTATAAAAATGATGGTTGAGGAGGAGTATGGATTACTTCTAGTATGTGTAAGGTTATGCTACCATAATTTATCTTTACTGAACTTTTCTTGTGGGATTTGGGGATAACCAACTCGGATAAAGAGTGGTAGCTCAACCTTGTAAGGTGAGTTGGGAAGATAGCATTCTTTGGTATTGTGTGTGTGGCCCCTTTGCGGCTCGGGGGGCTCAGGGGGAAGAAGAGTACCCCTGGCGTTGGATTGGGGTTTAAATAGTGGTTTCTACACAAAAATCCTCTGGGTTTTTTTTCAATGTAGTTGAACTTCAAGGAGAGGTCGGGGAATGAAAACACAAAACTTCTTATTAAATACCCTACTTGGACCTCATAACTTATTTGTTGTTCCCCAATGAATTTCTTCCTATACACAGTGGATTCATCCAAATTTTCTCAACAAAGTTATCTTAAGCTACCTCTGCGTTTCGAATGATTTATCCTTGTTCCTGCAACCGAACTCACCCAACATCATGGTTTTCATGGTATTTTACCCTTGGTTGATCTCTGCATCTAGAAAAATGAATTCTCCCAGTGAAACTAATCTTTTCTCAATGTTCTTCCTGTTGCAAACCTATGCCTTGCTAATTTTGCCCACCTGTATTGTGACAGGACTAGTGACCCAACATCCTACCTTTTCCCGGCAGTAACTTAAGGCGAATTGGGATTCTGGGATGAACCTTACACCTACATCTGGCCCTTGTAGTCATTGTTGTGTTGTAACTGATCTTTAATGGCCAAAATCACAAACATCTATTGAGGGAACAAATTAAATCAAAATGTTGGCAAGTACCGCTTAAATAGGCTTGCTAGAGTGCTTTTTCCCCATATATATGTTGAGATAGTTGTCATGTTATTGTTATAGTTTAAAAATATTATGGGATATTATTTATAGTCTAGCCCTAAATTTTCAGTGTCATATATAGACAGTCAAACTAAAATGACGCCCAGACTTATCAGTTTCTAAATTCCAACCTGGATATGACCTCCATCGATGTCACAACCCTCGTAGATATCTTGGAATGATGGGAAAAAGGTAATGCACCCACACGAGAATAAGGTGCTCTCCCTTGTATTAATGCTTTGAAATTTTGGAATAATAGTTTCCTTGGCTATTTTAGGTAGGGGATTTATTATTGTATTAATGGGTGTTGTGTTAACATCTGCATTTAAAACTACTGTCAACCCCTTTCAATTTTTATATTAAACTCATGTAACTTTTACTATGGTTCAACGGTTTCAATTGTTGATAGATGGTTGCGTTAATAGTTCCAGTTTATTTATGGCATAAAAGTTAATGGTATTATTTTTAGTTTATCACCTTTATCCAACACATTAGATTACTCATTTTTCCTTTGCATTAGAATAACATATCACTTGAATTAATGTGATTCTTTTATTTGTATTAATGTCACTGCTACTATATCACTGTTAATCTGGTGCACAGATTTAGGTTATGTTGTTTGAGCATAAATATTTAATGTATAAAACCGACTGATAATGTCATTGACACTGCCAGGATCTCAATATTAGTTTCTAACATAGAGCTAAAGATATGTTTTCAGGGTTGAGTATGGATGTATAACCAGTTCGAAATTGATTAGTATGGTTAAAAACAATTTAATTATGACTGATAGTTTCAATAGTTGAATTTGGTTTACAGTTCAGAATAATTTAATGTTATTATGGTTTACAGTTTAGAATAATATTAAATGTTAGAATAATAATAATTTGGTTGGATGTTAAATGATAACTTTTTAGAATCATATTAATTTATTTTAATTTATTTATTCAATTATAAAATATGCTCACTCCTTTATATGATGCAAAGGGGTTGTAACTGAAGGAAAGTAGGGAACAATGATGCATGATAACGTTTTAGAATAATACTAAATTATTTTAATATAATTGATGTTCATTTTTCACAATGATGAAAGAATGGTAAATTAGGAAGAATGGGAAAAGTTGTGTTTTATGTTAATTAGGTAGGTGTTAGATGAAAAAGTTTTTAATGGAGAATAAAATCTATGATTGCACAATTTAGAAGGATGTATTGCAAGTTGTAGTTTTTAGTCATTTCTTTATTTAAATTGCCTAAATGAATAATCATAGTTGTTGTTTACATTGGCATGATGTATGCGTGATTACTTGAAAGCCTCAGAAGGCACATTCCTTCTTACGAGTCAAATTTTATTTTAATGAATGATTGATTAAATGGTGTGCCTGGAATTTAAATAGAATTGCACCTCAAGTTGGTTATTGCTATATAGATTGTGTATGTCAGATATCTTACACACTTGTTAATTATAGGTCGATTGAAGTAATGTCTAAATGTTTGGATTGTCTGGTGGTGTGTCATGAAAATTTTTGAATCATTGATTGCTATTTCTTGCTCGCATTGAAGGGTCATGTCTTGTGTTTCGTTGATGATGGTTGTGTTGGGTTAGTCTGATGATTGTCCTTAGCTTAGTAGGATTTTCTTTCTTGTGATGGGAGGGATGTAGATACCTCCTTGTTCCTTGGAACAATCTCCAGCCTTGAGACCTTAAATGGTCAAAATCGATGGGAACCTGGGCTTGAGCGGTGCTTATGTGTACTAGGGGTCCTAACCTTGTAGGGTAGGATGACCGGGTAGTCATTTTCTTCTATCTGAATGGTTCTCGTATGTTGCATCCAGTGGCATGATGTGCTAGGATGCTATGTCATTATGTTTTCTGTTTCCTGATTTGCATATGTCGTGTTCTTCATCGAGTTGCATTGATTAATTGTTTGTCGTTGTTACTTTCCTTATTTAACAACAACAAAAAAAAACACTTGTTATGCATCGCATGTTGTCGTAACGACGGGGTTCGCTACATATGGTATCATAGTTGGTTCAATCCACGAATTGGGATGAATATGGCTTCCTTGATTAGATATTTTATTATAATGTCTCTAATTAAATTGATATGTATTCATGTAGGTAATTATGGTTAGAGGACGCCACAGAGGCAGACGACGGGGTTCTAGGGGAGGATGCGTGATGCCCCCAATAGCATCCATGCCTGAGGGGTCTAACCCCCAGGGAGATGAACATGTTGTCGGGCATGAACATATAGTTGTGGGTGATTTGGTTGGGATGATGAGGTCCTTTCAGAGGATTTCAAAGGCATTGATCCTCCATTTGGATAGAGATGAGGCTAGGGCATTGAAACCTCTTAAGGGTCCACCGTGCACTCCTGTCGGTACTGGTAGCATTCACTGCAAACTCGAGAAGGTGAAATTTCCTGAGTTCTTTGGTGCCCCAGATGACACAGCTGTCATGGCATGTTTGGAGAATATGGAGATGTTATTTGTTCTTCGCAACTATACCTCCAACATGAAGGTCCACATGGAGGTCTTTCAACTGAGGGGGAGCAGCAATTAAACATGGTTGTTGAAGACGTGTCATGGGAACTATTCGATGAACGGATCCATGAGAGGTATCTATATCAGGAATTCATTGAGCATCATATCAACAAGTTCAACACCTTGCGACAGGGCGTCCATGCGGTGCCCAAGTACGAGGCTCATTTTATGGAGCTGCTTCAATATGCTCTACACTTGAATACCGAGAAACTTAAGATCAAAAATTTCATGTTCGGCCTTAATGTCAGCATTCGTGCAAGGCTTAGGATTATGATGCCTCAAATATTGAATGATGTTGTCCAGAAGGTCCTCATAGCAGAGGAGGAGCTTATCAGCAGGGGTCAGAGTAGGACTCCAGTGAGACCAACGGGGCAAGCGTCATCTGGTGCACAACAACATCATACACCAGCTAGAAATTCACCAGGATATCGTGGCATCTAGAGAGGATCCACTTTCTCTACACCTCGACGAATAGTTCCTCAGCAACTGACTCCTTACATAGGACCACAACACCAGCAACAGTGTCGACCGCAAAAAAAATAGTTTAGGCCTAATCAGTATAACAGACCATGGTTCCAGGATGGTGGGCCATCATCTTCTACTTCAGGTACCAATAGTACTGGACCGAAGAAAGGGTGTTGGACATGTGGAGAGCCGTGGGAGATTTGGGAAAGGCCCATTAAATTCATGCAGTAGTGAATAACTGCCAGGAAGAGCACCAGTCGACTATGCTTGAGATGTCAGGTACCGTCGCTGACTAGACCCTTAGTATTTTGATATCTCTAGGTGCTACAGAGAGATTTTTTCTGGTGCAATGCTAGAAAGAATTAAGGTAAAGGTAGTCGAACATGACAAATTTAGCTTTGTAGAAATCGATTCGGGAGCCAAAAAAAAGGTTGGAGCGAAGGTTACAGGATGTAGCCTTAACCTGGGAGAGTTTCTCACAAGGGCCAACCTGTACATCATGATATTAGGGTCTTATGACGTCGTGATCGGTATGGACTGGCTAGAATCACATGAGGAAGTAATAAAATCCAGACGAAACGATTGAGCTTGGTCGATGATGAGGGACAAAGACACGTGATTATAGGTCAGAACCAGGGAGTATATCTAAGGTTCATCTCTTCCTTGCAGCTACGAAAGAGCATGTGCAAGGGATGTAAGCTTTATGAAATACTTGCATTAAATGAGAAGGGAGTAGCGGAAGGTCTAGAAAACCTTCCGGTGGTGCGAGAGTTTGCAAACTTCTTCTCTGAGGAGTTACCTAGGATTTCTCCAAAGAGGGAATTGGAATTTACCATCAACCTAAAATTGAGAATTGAACCGATAGCGCCTTATCATATATCGACCCCGAAGTTACAGGAGTTGAAAATGGAACTGAAGGATTTGTTGGACCTAGGACTTATATGTCCAAGTGTGTCACCATGGGGTGCACGTGTTATTTTCATATAGAAGAAGGATGGGTCGTGGAGAATCTACATTGACTACCATAAATTAAACAAGGCAATGATCAAGAATCAATATCTGTTGCCAAGGATTAATGATCTATTTGATCAGATAAAAGGCGCGACAGTGTTTTTGAAGATCGACTTGAGATCGGGGTATCACCAGTTACGGATCAAAGAGGATGAAATCCCTAAGACTTCCTTTAAGATGAGGTTTAGACATTACAAGTTTACATTTTTACCTTTTGGATTCAAAAACGCCCCTATGGTATGTATGATCTTGATGAACAGGGTGTTCCATGAATACTTGGACAAGTTCGTTGAATCATTCATTAACGATATTTTGATATATTCTCAAACGATGTAGAAGCATGAAGAGCACTTGTGCTTGGTACTACAGTGTCTATGAGAGAACAAATTGTATGGGAAACTGTCTAAATGCTTGTTTTATCAATCAAAGATTCACTACTTAGGGAATGTCATCTTTGACGAAGGTATCATTGTGGATCCTACAAAGGTAGAGGATATTATGGAATGGCCTACACCGACGAATGTCCCAGAAGTGTGTAGCTTCATGGGTTTAGTGGGATACTATCAACGGTTCTTCGAGGGTTTTTCAAAGATAGAAAATCTGATTACAGAATTACAAAAGACGAACAAGATGTTTGTTTGGACTGAGAAATGCGTGGAAGAATTTTGGAGGCTCAAGGAGATGTTGATGACAACACCGATACTAAGGGTCCCTGACATGGGTGAGGATTTCTTAGTATGCACTGATGCATCCAAGGAAGTATTAGGCAGGAGTCTTGATGTAAGACAATCGAGTGATCACTTACATCTTGAGAAGGTGGAGAAGGCATGAGGAGAACTATGCGATGCACAATTTGGAGTTGTTAGCCATTGTTTATGCATTGAGAGTATGGAGGGAATACCTTATTGGATGAAAATTTGAACTAAAAACAAACCACTTTGGTTTACAACACATCTTTACATAAAGTTACTTGAACACGCGACAATGACGTTGGTCGGAATTGCTTAGCGAGTACGATTTCAAGATTACTTACATAAAAGTAACATTGAACAGAGTCGCTGATGCGTTGAGTCGGAGATCGTGCATATTTTCAGTGAAACCTCTTTAGATGAATCTACGTGAAAATATTCTAACTTTACAACGTGACGATGGTTGGTACAAAGAGGTAAAGGATTTTATCGGACAAAAGACAATGATGGTAACAAAATTTGAGGGATTTATGGTGGACAATGACCAATTATTGAGATTTAAAAGTCACATTTACGTACCGCCCAACGACGAGTTGAGGCGTTTGATCCTAAAAAATCCTCATAGAGTAGTGTACATGGATCATCCTGGAGTCACGAAGATGAGGGCCGACCTTAAACCCTTATTCTTATGGAAAGGAATGAAGGAAGACGTAATCAACTACATGGCAAGATGTCTAGAATGTTAGTAGGTGAAGGTTGAACATAGACATTCGGTAGGATTACTACATATGCACGTTATTCCAGAATCGAAATGGGAGGTCATTTCGATGGATTTCATTGTTGGATTGCCACTAATGGAAAGGAGACATGAATCGATTTTTGTGGTAGCAGACACTCTGACAAAGAGTGTGCATTTTATTCATGTGCATACGATGTATCAGGAACCTGACATTGCTAGAGTTTTCACCAATGATATTGTGAGGCTTCATGGAATTCCTAAAAGGATTATATCTGATCGAGGATCGGTGTTCACAGGACAATTTTGGACGAGTTTCGAAGAGGCCTTGTGAATCCAACTTAACTTTAGTACCGCTTATCACCCAGAGACAGATGGGTAGACCGAGCAACGAACTAAATCTTGGAGGATATGTTATGCATGTACATGATGGAAATAGGAATATTTAATTAATTAATAAAATTGATTTTTTGGTGCAACTAGGGGATGGGTGACGTATACGGGGGAGGTTTTTCGAAATTATTTAACTAAAAAGAGAATTTAATGATAATTTGGGAAACTAATTACTTAAAAAATCTATAAAAAGGATGGAGGAGGAGGAGTATGGATCTCATATTTTTGTGTGACATTACACTGTTGAATTTTTACCTTTCTTGAACTTTCTCTTGTGGGAGTTGGGATACCTAGCTTGAGTAATGAGTGGTAACTCAACCTTGCGAGGTGAGTTGGGTGCTAGCAGTTCTCTAGTGTGGTGTGTGTGGCCCCTTTGTGGCTCGGGGGGCTCAGGGGGAAGAAGAGTACCCCTAGCATTTGATGGGAGGTACCGGTGAGGTCACATCGATTGGCAAGCGAGAGTTGGAAAAAGCACGTACGGGATAATGACTAGGATCTTTCATGTTTGGGTAAGGTATGTCTGTTAAAGTTGTTACTCGCAATGAAATTTAGTTTACACATGTTATTTTTCTATGCTAGGTTGAAGATTTCATTTCCATGAGATTTCTTTCACCTGCCTTCCTTCAGTATTTGTAATCCCCTTTGCTCATTGTATTCTGCATTGATTTCCCATGGTGAACCAAACCAATGATTGCAATGACTTCTCTGCATTTGTTTTTATTGATTATTATGAAGAAAATTTGTGTTTTCATCTTTTGTCCCTTATCCCTTAAGTTATTAGTCTATTCCTGAGAAATCATCCAGGAGTTGAATCGACAGTCATCACTCCAGTGTTTAAAGACCTACAGACTCAAATGTCTTTCTTTCCTATGCACGGATAATAAGTGAAGGATAATTTTTGCCCTATTATCTAACCCTTTCTTATCTCTGTGTTTTTCTCCTATGATTAATCCCAGATCTTTGCACCTTCGTGTGATCGATTAGTCTCTTTGTTTTTGTTGATTCATCTCTGATTGATTCATCTCTTCTTCTTTTTTCTTGTGGATGATTATCTCCACGATTCACCTATGATCGATTTCTTGGCATATTAGCTATGTGATTTCTTGGAATATTACCCAATGCATGATTGGTATAACCTCTGTGATTTTATTGATAAATCCCAACACTTGTTTGGTATCATCTTTGCGATTTTAATGATGAATCCAAGTTATTGGTTTGGTATTTGACTACGATTTACTAGTATTGATTGCGATGTAATTTATTGATTTCATTTTTAAGATGTAGTGAATGCTATTATAATACATAGTGACTATGATTTTTATACTGTAACAACGTTTTTATTATATATTGATTACAAAATTACCACAATGAATTTTACCTAGCAAAATTCATTTGATAGAGTTGTTATCTCCATTTTTAACTACTTTTAACATAGCTATCATAGCTATCATGTTTAACTGCTATCGTTTTTAACTGCTATCATTTTTGTTTAATAGACAATAATGATATTTTTAACTGTTTTTTTGTTTTTCATCTTTTAATGCTTTAACATAGCTATCATATTTTTAACACTGCAAAATTCCTTTAATAGACAACAATGATATTTTTAACTCAACAATTATCATATTTTTATCTCTGCGTTTGGAAGGACAATTCTATCAATGCTATAGTTTGTAGACATCAATTATATAAAGAATGAAAATAGCCAACGATTTAATATGGTTGGACATCGAATTATATATATGCAAATGTAATATTTATGGACAATGAATGTAATATCTATGGGCAACAAATGTAATGTCTATGGACAATGAATGCAATTTGTTAATGGCTACGAATCTAATATCTATGGACAATGAATTATATATTGTGAATATAGACAATGATTTAATTATATTTGTATATGTGTTTTTACAGAAAACACTTTTATATATTTGGACAACGATTTTTGTGATAGATACAGTAACCTGTATTATTGGATAGCGATATAATTTATATTGTTAGGAAGTGGAAAAATAAATAGACAATGATATCTTATTGATATTTACACAACGTTATACATTCATAGTTATACATTGATATTTGATAGTTATTGTTGGCCCTTGACCAAGTTTTGAGGAGCCTTAGTCATGTTTGACCTATTTTTGGGACTTCAACAAGTTGTCGAAGGCGGAGTGCAAGACGAAGTGGAGACCACAAGATCTCGACCCCTTTTAGGGCGCTTTTTGGGATTTGGGATTATGTAATGGGTATGGGATGTCGGCCCATGGGTTTACCCATGTTTAGGCTTATTTTGTATGTATAAATAGATAGTTAGGTGATGTAAGAAGAGGTCAGTGTGTTAAGTGCTAGAGATGGATCTGTGTGATCAAGATTTGTAAGTTCTTTGTGCATATTGTGTGAGGGTTGCAACGCTAGTGCAAGTAATTGTAAGAGACTGTGTGAAGGCTTGGTGCTATACCCTAGCTCGAAGAAGGAGGATATGGCGGAGTGTGCACATATCTCCTGTCTTATGCGGAGTAGAACTTGGATGCTATGTGCCTTTATGAAGCTTGACCAAATATAATAAAGAAGACAAAGATTTGGTGGGTGTATCCCTAGGGTGGGGGTGAACCATGTATATGTTGTGTTTCTCTGCTTTGTGCAATGTGTTGATGTGCTTATATGATAACTTGCTTAGTGCTTTGATGTAGATGAATGGTATATAGATATGGTGATTCTCTGTGCTTAATAGTATGAATGAATACTAGATCTGGCCTATGTGGATATGCTTAGTGCTTGAATATAGTAGATCTAAATGAATATTGTGACACTCTGTAATTAGGGTTTAACCGCTCTATAACTAAGACTGGATATTGATGTATATTAACTATTGAGTGCTATGTTAAGTGTTAGAATCACAGATTTGTGTCCTAGCTAAGGTTGCATATATCTGAGTCCTACAACCACCCATGCCTCTACCTCGGGTGAGACTTCATCTGCTTCACAGGTGTTGTCAAAAGGGCCAGTAGTTAGGGTTTTTTTGATGTGTTGTTGTAGCATTGAACCTTGGGTTTGCCCCTGTGCCAACAAATAGTTTTGTTGTTGGGACCTGAAACTATGATTGTTGGGAATTGAGGAAGAAAAATCTTTGTGCAAATATTCGACATGAAACTGTGATTGTTGGGAACTGAGGAAGAGGAAGCTCTTTGCGAAGACCTCACTTGAAATTCTGAAAGCTCTGTGCATAGATCTAACACTCTAGTGTGCAGTATTATACTTGATATGTGAAGCTCTGTGCCAAGAATTGTCAGATCTGAAGAAAAGAGGTAAGATATGCAAGCTTTATTCTCTGATACAGGTAAGAATAGTGAAAAGTTTTAAATCTGGAAGCTTTGTGCTCTGTTGAAGATAAGATTAGTGGAAATTTTTGTTTCTAAAGTATGGATCTAAGTATTTCTGATAATATTTTTCCTATCTTGAAAACTAGGGAACTGATAGATAAAAGAAGACTTGATATGAGTGGATCTGATAAGAATAGTGAAAGATATGTTATACCTATGCATAGAGAGAATGTTTGGACTAACAAATGGATGCAGGATACCAGAAAGAATATTTTACAGGCTAGCTACCATGATCTCAGTGCGCAGTACAGGAAAGGTTGGGGATCATTTAAGAGAAAGAGAGGATTAACCCGTTGTTACAGATGCAGAAGACCAAGACATCTTGCTAAGGAATGCCTTGGAAGAAGACCTAGTTGCCTCTATTGCAAAGCTATGGAATATGATGTTTTGGATTTCCCTAGAATGATTGCCAATATTGAAAGGATGAATATGAGACAAGGAGACCACGAGAAAGGTCAAGCAACTGATATTATGAAAGAACTCCAACAAGAATTAGAAAAAGTATTGCTACAGATGAAAGAAACCCTGAATGACCATTCACATATTAGCTTATCAGATATATTCAAAGAAAAAGAATGCATTGAAGTAAGAATAGGAGACTTTGAAATTGATTGTGTTCTGGATGAGGAAACACATGTGAATATTATGATAGAAAGAACTTGGGAAATTCTAGGAAAACCTACTATGATTCCTTCATTAGGCATAATAGGGTTATTCAGAGGAAAGATGATAAACCTATGTGGAAATCTCACCCAAATATCTATGAAGGCCAATGGAAACTATACGGAGGAAGAATTTGAAGTTGTTAAATTTATTGAGAACAACGCTCCATTTTATATGTTACTAGGAAAACCTTGGATTGAAGGAGAACAGGCCAGAAGGAAAGAAGAAGAAATCTTAGAGCAGAAGAAGCAAGAGTTAAAAAATTTCATGACTAGGAGGATCAAACACTTGATTGAAGAAAAACAAAACCAAACAAAGCTATTTAAAACCAGAGACTTGGATGTCGAAGTGGGAAGAACACTCGAAGACCCAAAAAATACTGAAGTACCTATTCCATATACAAATGAAGTATTACCCCTTATTTCTAGGAAAGAATCTCAACAACACGAAGTTACTCTGCCGAAAGAAGATAAGAATCATAACGGAAAAAGGAATACCAAGATGAAGCTCACTAGAAAGAAGGCCTTAAATATAAGTAAGAAGAGAGTTAAGACCGAAAAGTTACAGAAAGTTCAAGAGGGAACTTTGTAGAAGGAAAAATTGCAAAATTGGAACTTCACCGGGATATCAAAACAATGTCACATGGCACTTCACCATGGCGAAGAAATATAGTCATTGGGAATAGTATAACCATTAGACCGACGACCAAAATAGGTAGAAAGGAATTTATGATTTGAAATTTCACCACCAGACCGTTGGGACCACGCCATAATGGACATAACTGAGCTAATGAAGGCTTCTCACATGTTGCAAGAGATTTGTTGTGTTGTTATCTATTTATATCGTTGCGCCACACAACAAGAACAATTTTTATAACTGTGAATTTGAATCCGTATACTAGTTGATTTCACACAGTGATCATCGTGCTATTGCCATCCATCCCATCACATTTACTAGTTACTCTTTGAACTTGAGATATTCAACCACGAGTGTGCATGTCACACGATCTCAGTGCTGCAGAGAAAATTATCAAAGAATTTCTCATTGACCTAATGACTAAAAGAGAAATGTCTGCAAGTATTCAAGCATCATCGAAAAGAGGAGTGCAAGCCTCTCCATTGACTGCTTTTGGAGCTAGATCATCTTGACCATCAGTGGAAAAGAGAACCAAACACAGATATTACCTAGAAAATGCGAAGATGATCTTGACCATATTTATCGATTACATCCCACCTCTGTCCGACGTGGTGAGTCAATATAGAGTGCCAAGAGATTTCGAGTACTCCATGGTTACTTCGTACCACTCGAAGGGGATACACGCAGTTTGTGTGCAGTAGGACAAGATCACACCGTTGAAGTTCAGTGACTTCAACCTCAGAGATCACAAGAACTATAGCATTCTCTCCCTATACAAATACTTGGCCAAGATGAAGGGGAATAACTCAAAGATAATCCTCCAACCGTGGATGATAAACCTCGCGTAGTCTACTCTATTGAATGTAATGAAGATCCCACACTTCGGAAGGCACCAGGAAGTGAACACCTGTGTCAAGATATTACTTTCATGTTACCATGGCGGTTACTTATGGCTAGACCTCCGTATTATAGTCAATCTGACATTGATCCATAGGATCACCAGATTAAGTATGCAAGGACCTAACCCATAGGAGTTCTATCTATGAAAAGCCACAGATCGCGCACTAGCACAGAATATTGAAGATACATACGACGATGTTGAAAAGGGGATGTGAGGCTACAAGGTAGCCTCCATCCAAAATGATGTAGTGCACCTAGCCTACTAGCTAATAGCTAGAAAGTTAGTAAGGAAGAATAGACATACACAGGTCAGAGGCTTTTTCATTGACCTCGTAGGGAAGTGCGTGGAAGGCCTATACATGAACTGGGTGAAGTACCTAGTTAATAACATGGAACTAGACTGTCGCGAAGCACATGATCAGGTCTATGAGTTTCACTTTAGCTGGCTCTTGATCCTCATTACCTTTGTTGCCCGGGAGATGCCATAAGGTGTGACTTTTCTGGATATTGAACCGTATGAGCCACTTGCTGTGAAGTTCACTACACTATGGTACTTGAGTGATATGAAAAAACAGTGGCAGTCGAATGTTGTTTTTCATACATATTATCTTCAGCTGAAGAGATCCATCGAAGTTGAACCCCTCATGAATCAGAACATTGTATAGAGGTTTTGACCCTTGATGAAGTTATTCATAGATCGACACTTCATTTACATAACAATGCAAGCTAATGAACATAAGGAGCAGCTTCAGTCGTACTACAAACCCATGGAAGAAGACCTAGAGAAAATCACTAAGGATTGGTTTGTAGACCTCCTTATTCTCGTAGACCTTGTAGAGATGTCTGACCTTGACAACCCAATGACCATGGATAAATAACATGATACACCTGGGACTAGTAGAACAAAGAAGACTGAAGAGGTCAAAGATTTAAGCAGTTCCTTAGGAAATACTTCTTCAGTATCACCTAACAAAGGAGGTGATGACGAAGTGGAAGAAATAAAAGACAAAGGAGATGAACAGAAGAAAGGAGAAGCAACACCGCCCAGAGATGAGGTTGATCCCCTAAAGAAGAGGAAAATTTCTCCTCTGAAACCTTCTTCCCAGAAGAAATCGAAAGCCACCATGACCAATATGAAGACTGTGCTTACTGCCAATGATTTTGACTTCATCATCACAGCTCTAAACGACGCTTAGATGAAAATCATAGAGAAACAAGAAGCCAAGCAGGAGGAAATGTATGATAGAATAGAGTTCAAACTCTGAGGGGTACAATAGGCGCTTCAGTCCAGTCGCATAGTCTCCACTGCACCCCTTCCATCAGGAGAACTAGAGTTGGGAGATGAGTCATCCCAACTCCACCGACTGACCGATGCGGTCGAAGCTCGCCTTCGTCGCGCTCAAGAAGAAACAAAACAAGCCACCCAATCCTTAAAGAAAGTGAAAATCCTAATCATAGAAAAACTTAGAGTTGTAGAATGGGAAAAGGTTTCTCTCCAGGCAAAGTTTGAAGAAGAGAAAGTCTAGATGCAACAAGAAAAATAACAGTTTCTCGTAGAGAAACTCAAAGTGAAGGAAGCCATTAACAGAGCACCCCGCTCTGTGATAGGATTAGAGCCACAAGCAGAAGACCGAGTCATACATCAAGTAGAGAAGCTTGTAGAAGCTATCTAGTAGCTACAACAATGAATAGTAAACTTAGAGCTCTACACAATGCCCAACACCCTGCAGGATGTGAGGGATCAAAGAGAAGCAACTTCTCGAAGCACAGTTGATGGAATCAAATCCCTCACCATGGAATGTAATAAACTCATTGACCGCAGTGCCTAGACCTATGAGAAACTCACTAAGAATATAGAACTAAAGGCATTGGAGTTGCAACTCCAAGAGGTGAAGTATCAAGCAGAGACAATACAGGTGTAGTTGAAGCCTCTACCAGTTGTGGAAATAATGAAGCGATCCCAGAAGCAACACACTGCCTAGCAGCAGGTCCACACTATCCATAGAAAAGTCTTGGAAGTGACTCAAAGGCTCCAACCTGTGCAATATAAGGCTTACCAAATGTTCACAGAGATTGAAGGCCAAGGATCAAAACTGGAGCAAGTCATCACTGCAACTGAACAATGCCTAGGGGGACCTATCAATGACGTAGTCATACAAGAGTTCGCTGAATAGGAGGTTGTGGCACAACATCAAGTCGAAGCAGCTCAAGCCAAGCTTGATGCTTTTGAAGCAGAACTAGTCAGATGAGAGTGATTCAGGACGAGTCACAGGTGAGTGTTGGGGGTCTATTGGCCCTTGACCAATTTTTGAGGAGCCTTGGTCATGTTTGACCTATTTTTGAGACTTCAACGGGCTGTCGAAGGCGGAGCGCAAGACGAAGAGGAGATCACAGGATGTCATCCCCTTTTAGGGCCCTTTTTTGGATTTGGGATTATGTAATGGGTATGGGATGTCATCCCATGGGTTTACCCATGTTTAGGCCTATTTTGTATGTATAAATAGATATCTAGGTGATGTAAGAAGAGTCCAGTGTGTTAAGTTCTAGAGTTGGATCTGTGTGATCAAGAGTTGTAAGTTCTTTGTGCATACTGTGTGAGGGTTGCAAGGCTAGTGCAAGTAACTGTAAGAGACTGCGTGAAGGCTTGGTGCTATACCCTAGCGAGAAGAAGGAGGATCTAGTGGAGTGGGTACAAATCTCCTGTCTTTTGTGGAGTAGAACTTGGATTTTATGTGCCTATAAGAAGATTGACCAAAGATAATAAAGAAGACAAAGAGTTGGTGGACGTATCCCCAAGGTGGGGGTGAACCATGTATATGTTGTGTTTCTCTGCTTTGTGCAATGTGTTGATGTGATTATATGATAACTTGCTTAGTGATTTGATGTAGATGAATGGTATATAGATATGTTAATGCTCTGTGCTTAATAGTATGAATGAATACTAGATCTAGCCTATGTGGATATGCTTAGTGCTTGAATATAGTAGATCAGAATGAATACTGTGACACTCTGTAATTAGGGTTTAACCATGTTGTAAATAGACTAGATATTGATGAATGTTAACTGTTGAGTGCTTTGTTAAGTGTTAGAATCACAGATCTGTGTCCCAGCTAAGGTTGCAGACATATGACTCATGCAACCACCCCTGCCTCTACCTCGAGTGATACTTCATATGCTTTGCAGGTGTTGTGGAAAGGGCTGGTAGTTAGGGTTTTGTTGGTACGTTGTTGTAGTGTTGAACCCTGGGTCTTACCCTGTGCCAACAATTATACAGCATTATCACTGATAGTTATGGATCTTATAGTTTCACAATGTTATTATATTTAACTGACCATATTTAAGTGGATTGAAAACAATGTCGTAGAGGATGTGGATGGTATTGGCATGGACAATGATCAATCCAGGAATATCTTGATTTGATTGGTTGATTAGTTTCACTTCTTGTGCATTGAAAACTCTAACAAGGTTTTTTCTATAGTCTGGACATCCATTGCCACCAGACACTATAAAGTTAATGGATCGCAGGAATGGAGTGCATCCAATGGGTCTGATACCCACCACCACTGTTTTTCTTGCACCCATATTGTAGAGTGTCTACAACCAAAATGGTCAAAAGATTAATTAAGTACTGACATAAACAACCTTGAAGTATTTTCATAAGATTGAAGTTGATAAATAATATAGCTTATTGCAGTAATTATCACCATTAGGTGAAACGTTCTGTGATGAATTAAATGAGATCTAGAAAAGAACATTTTAGCATTGAAGTAATTTAATTACTCAATAAACAAAGGTAACTGATGGAAATCATAAAGAAAGCAATGAAAAGGTAAAAAAAATCGATCACGTAGAAAATAATGACGCGGTAACTAAAATGTAAAATAATTTATAAAAAATTACCGAGTTGGATTATAAGCAAATTATTATAACCTCTACTTCTAACGTAAAATTGTTGAGGTATTGAAATGGTCAATACTACTTTTAGTAAAATACTTATAGAGCTATAGTTATAGAGAGGTAAGATAGAAACTACTTCTATTATAGTATTGTTGAGAGGATTCTAGCTACATGTGATGTCAATACTATTACTTGGGATTGATTGGCGTCCAGCTGTGGGAAGGTTGAGAAGTTTTCATTTGCGCGTGGGTCCCTAGTGCCTTGGTCACATTGTGGGGACATGCAACCTTGATTGGGTCATTGCATGCATTGATCAATAAATGTATATGGAACTTGAATTAGGATCATGTGCCTCCCTTGTGGACGATGTTTTTTTTTTTTCTTTGAGGTTGTACCTATTGGTAACGTTTAATAGTGATCTCTCCTTCACCCGGAGAGTTCTGGCTACTTATTGTGGAAGTTGTTGTGTTGGACTGATTGATGTTTCTTATGTGTCTTCGAGGTCCTAACCCTATAGGGTAGAATGAGAGGGTATTCATTTTAATTGTCTACTTGAGTTTTGTATGTTACATCCAATGGCGTAACACACTAGTATGTTGGGTCATTATGATGCATGGTGCTTGGATTATGTGTGTTGTGTTCGTCATCAAGCTATGTTGATTAATTATTGTTATTGTTTCCTTCCCTCTTAAAAAAAAATTTGCACTTGTTACGCATCGCATGTAGCCGTAATGAGCGAGGTCTTTACATATGGTATATGAACAGGTTCAACCCTACGACTGTGGATCACCATGCATTCCACTGCAATAAACCCTTGATTATTAACCTAGCGCTAATAAAAAAACTTTAATATGTCCATGTGGTGATCTTGTTTAGAGGACACACAAAGTTTAGCAGTGTGGTGTCGTGGAAGGAGGTGCGACGCCTCTAGAAGTGTCCGTGACCTCAGAGTCTAACCCCCAAGGGGAGGAACAAGTCCTTGGGATGGATTTGATTTTTGTAATGGATGATGATGGTATGACAAGGTCCTTCTAGATATTTTCAGAGGCCTTGATTCACCATCTGTACTAAAATGAGGCCAAGGCGCTTGTACCCCTAAGGGTCCACAAAGCGTCCCAGCTAGTACTGTTAGCATCCACCGAGAACTCAAGAGAGATGAGTTCTCGAGTCCACGAGTGTCGTGGATCGCTGCGCCTTCAAGGCATGGCTGTAGAGTAAGGAAATTTTCTTCACACTTCACGATTATGACCTCCAGCATGAAGTTCTTTATGGAGGTCTTTCAACTGAAGGGGAGTGTTCTTCTATGGTGGAAGACACTCCTACCACAATTGAACATGGAAGTTGAAGATGTGTCATGGGGAATTGTTTGAGGAATGGTTCCATGAGAGGCCCAAAGCATATGGATCAGTTGGACCCAATACCATGGGATATTTGGGCAAGGCCCATCAGATTCATGCAGCGGTGAATAACTTCCTGGCAGAGCACCAGACGATTGTGCTCAAGACATCATGTATCATCACTGACCAAACCCTTAGTATTTGATAGATCCTGGTGCTACCAAGAGTTTCATTTATGGTGAAATGATAAAAAGGATTAAGGTAAAGGCAGTTGAAGAGGATGATTTTGGATTTGTAGAAATTGCTTCAAGAGCCAAACAAAAGGTTGGAGGGAAGGTTACGGGTGGTAGCCTTAACTTGGGAGAGTTGGTCACCAGGGTCAACCTGTACATCATGATCTTAGGATATTATGACGTCATGATCAATATGGACTGGTTGGAATCGCATGAGGAGATACTCAACTGTAAGACGACACAATTGAGCCTGGTTGATGATGAAGGACAAAGATGCCTAATTGTAGGTCAGAACCAGGGAGTTTCCCTGAGGTTCATCTCTTCCTTAAAACTAAAAAAGAGCTTGTGAAAGGGATGTAAGATTTATGTGATCCTTGCGTTAAATGTGAAGGGAATAGCAGAAGGTCTAGAACACCTTTTGGTGGTGAGAGAGTTTCTATACGTCTTCCCTGAAGAGTTACTGGGGATGTCACCAGAGAGGGAATTGGAATTTTTTTCATAGAACTAAAATCAGGGGTTGAACCGATAGAAAGAACGCCTTATAGGATGTCGACCTCGTAGTTACAAGAGTTGAGAATGAAACTGAAGGAGTTGTTGGACCTAGGACTTATACGTCCAAGTGTGTCACTGTGGGGTGCACCTGTTATTTTTACAGAAGAAGGATGTTTCATGGAGACTCTGCATTGACTACCGTCAATTGAATAAGGAAACAATCAAGAATCAATATTTGTTTCCAAGGATTGATGATTTTTTTGAGAAGATGATAGGCACGACGGTGTTTTCAAGGATCAACTTGATATCAAGGTATCACCAGTTATGGATCAAGGAGGATGATGTCCCTAATACCGCCTTTAAGATGAGGTTTGGACATTACAAGTTTACTATTTTACCTTTGGACTGACAAACGCCCTTGGGGTATATATGAGTTAATGAACGAGGTGTTCCGAAAATACTTCGACAAGTTCATCCCAGTATTCATCGATGATATTTTGATTTACTCTTTCACGTTGGAAGAGCATGACGATAACTTGCGCTTGGTACTACAGTGTCTGTGAGAGAATAAATTATATTGGGAAATTGTCTAAATGCTCATTTTATCAATCGAGATTCACTACTTAGGGCATGTCATCTCTGACGAAGGTATCACTTCGGATCCAACAAAGGTCGAGGTTATTATGGAATGGCCTGCACCGAAGAATGTCCTGGAAGTGCATAGCTTCATGGGTTTAGCGGGATACTATTGATGGTTCATCGAGTGTTTTTTGAAAATAGAAATCCGATTACGGAATTGCAGAAGAAGAACAAGAAGTTTGTTTGGACCGAGAAATGTGTGGAACCATTTCGGAGGCTCAAGGTGTTGTTGACAAAAACACCGATACTAAAGGTTCTCGACATGGACACAGACTTCTTAGTATGCACTGACACATCCAAGGAAGGCTTAGGCAGAGTCTTGATGCAAGATGGTCGAGTGATCACTTACATCTCGAGGAAGTTGAGAAGGCATGAGGAGAATTATGCAACGCATGATTTGGATTTTTTATCCGTTGTCTATGCCTTGAGATTTTGGAGACACTACCTTATTGGATGGAAATTTGAACTAAAAACAGACCACTTGTCAGACAGTTGGCTTAGGTTGATGTATATTTTTTTATGGATTGTTGGTTGTCATTGGTGTCAACTATTGTAGAGTGATATTGTAGATTGATGTCAACCCTTGGAGAAAGTACGGTAGAAAATTTCAGTAGAACAAAGGTTTGGGTAATGGACCCAAGTTTGTTTGATGTAAATATGAATCATTATTTTCTTGTCATGGTTGATAATAAGTACAAATGGATTAACTCCAAAGTGGTCCCCTTATGGTGAAATATCTCACAAGAAGACGCTTTGCGGATTGAGTTATCCTAGAAGTATGGTTAGAGAACCCATACTTATTTGTGGAATAATGAGATGAAGGTCAGTGAATTTTTTAGTGAAACTATCCTATATGGATATTTCTTGTCATTCCATTTCCGGTGGTATGTGGAATGTCACATAACTCCTCACGGTTAGAGAGTTATGGCCATGAGAAGTTGGAGAACCCAGGTTTGGGTCATGGATCCAAGTTTGTTTGATGGATAATGGTATGAGTTTTGATATATTTTCAGGTAATAATATTCTATATGGATATTACATGTCATTCCATTTCTGGTGGTCTGTGGAATGTCACATAACTCCTCACGGTTTGAGAGTTATGGCCTTACGAAGTTGGAGGACCCTCATATGTCATCTAGAAGCCCCAAAAGGTCAAAGTAGTCAAAGTGGTTTAAGAGATTTTAAAAGGTAAATAATAAAATGAA
>ML788076.1:400755-416403 GCA_009831015.1 Picea engelmannii
AAAAACATTGTATATATTGTATGGCGAATGGTGAAATTCGATATAATGAAAATAAGAAAGGTTTTCCCGGTTGAGGGTTTCCGGTAAAAATCTCTGTGTACTTTGTGTATGAGCCATTGATTAATTTTTGTATTTCTTAAGAATCTATATGTATTTCTTTACTTCGCAGGTTTAAAACTTACAAGGTGGTTGTAGCCACCTCTCGGTTGTAGCTGGAGAACATATGGGGTTGTATCCTCCTTTTGGTTGTACCCATATGATTGGGGATTTGGAGCTTCCCTCAAATTGTAGCTTGAGAAACTAGGGGGTTGGAGCCTCCTTCCAATTGAAGTTGGAAAAAAAAGGAATTTGGTGCTTCCAATGAATGTAATTCTTCAAGACATATAAGAAAAAACATTCCATGGTTTTCTCCCACTTTGGGTTTCCACGTAAAACACTGGTGTACTATGTATGTGTATGATTGTTCATTTGTTCATTGCCTATTTACTCTGCAGTTATTAGATGATAAAGCTACATTGATATAACACTTGGATTATATGGTTAAAAAGGATTAAATTCCTCTATTACTAATTCACCCCCCCTTTGAGTAATCCAACACCACTATGGACTACACCACATATTTATGCAAAGCGAATTGAACACGCGAAAACGACGTTGGTTAGAATTTCTTAATGAGTATGATTTCGAGATTATTTACATAAAGGGAACAATGAACAGAGTGGTTGATGCATTGAGTCAGAGACCGCACATATTTTTGGTGATGCCTCTTTAGACGAATCTACATGAAAAGATTCTAACTTTACAATGCGACGATGAATGGTACAAAGAGGTCAAGGACTTTATCAGACAAAACACAATGATGGTACCAAGATTTGAAGGATTTACATTGGACGACGTCGGATTATTGATATTTAAAAATCAAATTTACATACCACTAAACAACAAGTTGAGGAGTTTGATCCTAAACAAGGCTTACAAAGCAGTGTACATGACTTTCCTAGGAATCACGAAGATGAGGGCAGACCTTAAACCCTTATTTCTCTAGAAATGAATGAAGGGAGACATAGTCAACTATGTGGTAAGATGTCTATAATGTCAGCAGGTAAATACTGAACATAGACATTCATCAGGATTAATAAATCCACACACTATTCCAGAATCGAAATGGGAGGTCATTTCGATGGATTTCATCGTTGGATTGACACTGACAGAAAGGAGACATGACTCAATTTTTGTGGTAGTCGACACTGTGAAGAAGAGTGCTCACTTTATTCATGTGCGTATGATGTATCAGACACCTAACATAGCTAGATTTTTCATGAGTAATATTTTGAGACTGGATGGCATGCCAAAGAGGATTATATCTAATTGAGTATTGGTGTTGACTGGACGATTTGGACTAGTTTCCAAGAGGCCTTGGCAACGCAACTTAAATTTAGTACTGTGTATCACCCGGAGACAGATGGGAATAATGAATGAACAAACCAAATCTTGGAGGACATGTTGCGTATGTACGTGATGGACCAACATAAGCGTTGGGAATAATTCTTTCCACTGGTAGAATTCGCATATAACAACAGTTATCAAAGCACCATTAAGATGGTGCATTTCGAGTTTCTTTATGGGCGACTATGTTGGACACCTTGAGTTGGTATTAGATTGAGGATAGGGTCCTGGTGGGACTGGAGGCTATCCAATAAATGGAAGATCAAATGCAAACAATAATACAAAGGATCAAGGAAGCACGAGATCGACATAATATTTATGCTGATGAACATCGTGTCGACCATAGTTACAATGTTGGAGATCAAGTATTCTTGCGGGTGAAACAACATAAGAGTTCGATCAAGTTTGGAAAGGGTGCTAAAATATCTCCTAGGTTTGTGGGATCCTATGAGATTGTGGAAAAGAGAGGGCCATGGCCTATTGACTATCCTTGCCTGATTCTTGAGGCATATGCACGATGTCTTTTGCGTCTCTATTTGAGACATTATTTTAGTAATCCTACACATGTTTTGACTTGAGTACCATGTAGGTATCAGATGAGGGTGTACTCACAACTAAGCCAATCTACATCTTGTACCATCTCATTCGACAGCTAGGGCATTGAACACTAGATCGGGTCAAGGTCCAGTGGGACAACTATAGTCTACACTTGGCGACCTAGGAAGACACATATGATATGCACCAACAATTTCCATTTTTGTTGATAGATAGACTTCTGAAACTGTGATACACTTTATTTTGACACTTGTAAATTGTGAAATTTTAGGATGAAGTTTAAAACAAGAGCGGGTGTATGTAACATCCCACTCTTGTGCACACTAAACGAACTTATTCTTTGAGGAGACTTGCTTGAAAGTGATCCAGATTATTATACTATTGGTCGTTCGATTTTGATTATGAGACATTATGGAGTGATGATATGTTAATTTGTTGTATTCACATAGACATGTGCTATTGACTGGGTTCTCCTAATTGTGTAGGACTTTGGACATTGAAGATGCAGAGGCATTGATGAAACCCCTTGGACTCCGGATCGAGTCAAGGAGTGGACTGTTGGGTTTGAATGTTATTGATTTGAAACATGTACATATGATTAGATGTTATGATGATTGATTATTATTTCTCAAATGATTCGATGATGGATGTAGGTTGTCGATAGCTTGCCGAACAGACTCACATGTGGAGTAGAGGGGTCATGCATGAAAACATGAGACTTTGAGGGAGAGGTGTTGCATCAACCCTACCATAGACTGCTCGCACTCCTGTCATGGCTCGAACTGTAGGTTAACAATTACCTCGTTCGAGAAGACCCATGATGTCGCGAGGGAAGACTGTGACAATTGCTCATGATGATTCTAAGGGGCACGTAATAAGGCAAGGGCCTTATTCGTTAGAGGCCCTTAGTCTCCCACAAGATCACCTAGAGGAGTATTGACTCCAGGGGTTTTTGACGTCTACCAAAGTCAATCAAGAGGCAAATGGAACCCTTGGAGCACGTAGTGCATTCTGAAGGGAATGTCATGCAAGGAAAATGGCATGAGGTGAGCGACACCCTTGGAGCACGTAGTGTGTATAGAAGGGCATGTCACACAAGGAAAACGGAAAGAGGCGAGTGGCACCCTTGGGGCACGTAGTGCGTCATGAAGGGCACATTGCGCAAGGAAAACAGAAAGAGGTGAGTGGCACCCTGGGAGCACATAGTGCGTTCTGAAGGGCACATCACGATCTTAGCAGGCAAGTGAATAAACCTCTTCTACCTTAAAATGAATGAGGTGGTAAGTAAGATTTAAAAACATTTTTCCCTAATAAAAATGTCGCCCAACCTAGTGAAATTAAAACCTAGGTCTAAGTAGAACATGTGGTAATAATAATAATAATAATAATAATAATAATAATAATAATAATAATAAATAAACATGTAACAAGAAGGTGGGTAATAAATTCAAATTTATTTATTAAAGTCAAAATTATAATGGAGGATTAAAATTTTAAAAAGGGAAATGGTTGTTTTATCTACATGTGCTAATTCAATTTTTAGTTAAAAAGAAAAGAGGGTAAATGGTTGTTTTTTCTACATGTGCTAATTTAATTTTTAGTTAAAAAGAAAAGAGGGTAAATGGTTGTTTTATCTACACTTGCTAATTTAATTTTAATTAAAGAAAAAAATGGGTAAATGGTTTTTTTTCTACACTTGCTAAATTGATTTTTAGTTAACAAGGAAAAATAGGGAAATTTAAAAGAAATAGTAAACTTAAGGAAAAAGGAGAAACTTAAAGAAAACGGGAACATAAAGAAAAATCTGAATGTCTAACTTAGTAAGGAATCTTGCCTTGGGAACTTTCTAATTATAAACTCAACTAGGAATCAAGGAAGAAGTAAGTCATTTAAGATTTGTAATGGAATATTGGGACACCAAGGAGTGTTTTTAGGAATGTTTTTAGGTGGGTGAGGGAAATAAGAATATTTAATTAATTAATAAAATTAATTTTCTGGTGCAACTAGGGGATGGGTGACATGTGTACGGGGGAGGTTGTTCAAAATTAATTAACTGAAAAAGGAATTTAATGATAATTTGGGAAGCTAATTACATAAAAAAACTCTATAAAAAGGATGAAGGAGGAGTATGGATCTCATATTTTTGCGTAATGTTACGCTGCTAAATTTTTACCTTGACTGGACTTTCTCTTGTGGGAGTTGGGATACCCAGCTCGGGTAACGAGTGGTAGCTCGACCTTGCGAGGTGAACTGGGTGCTAGTAGTTCTCTAGTGTGGTGTGCATGGCCCCTTTGCAACTCAGGGGGCTCAGGGGGAAGAAGAGTACCCCTGGTGTTGGCTGGGAGGTACCAATGAGGTCACATCAGTTGGCAAGTGGGAGTTGGACAGAGCGTGTGCGGGACAATGACTTGGAGATTTCAAGTTTATCTAAGGTACGTCTGCTAATGTTGTTACTTGCAATGAAATTTGGTTTGCACATGTTATTTTTCTGTTCTTGGTTGAATATTTCATTTCCATGAGATTTCTTGCACCTACCTTCCTTTGACATTTGTATTCCTCTTTGCTCATTGTATTCTTCATTTATTTCCCATGGAGAACCCAACCTCTGATTGCAGTGACTTCTTTGCGTTTGTTTTAATTGATTATTATGAAGAAAAAATATTTTTTCATCTTTCGTCACTTATCCCTTAAGTTATTTGTTTGTTCCTGAGCAGTCGACCAGGAGCCAAATCGATGGTCGTCACTCCGATGTTTAAATACCTATAGATTCAAATGCTCTACTTTCCCGTGCACAGATACTTTTCTCCCAATTATCTAACCCTTACTTATCTCTGTGTTTTTCTCGTATGATTAATCCCAAATCTTTGCGCCTTCTTGTGATCGATTAGTTTCTGCATTTTTGTTGATTCATCTCTGCTTTTTTTTTTCTTGTGGATGATTATCTCTATGATTCACCTCTGATCGATTTCTTGGCATATTATCTCTACGATTTCTTGGCATATTACCCAGTGCATGATTGGTATAACCTCTGCGATTTTATTGATAAATCCCAACACTTGTTTGGTATCATCCCTGCAATTTTAATGATGAATCTCAGTACTTGGTTTGGTATTTGACTACAATTTACTAGTATTGACTACGATGTAATGTATTGACTGTGTTTTTAAGATGTAATGATTACTATTATAATAAAGAGTGAATGCGATTTTTATACTGTAACAACGTTTTTATTATATATTGATTACAAAACTACCACAAAAAAATTTACCTGGTAGAATTCATTTGATAGATTTTTTATCTCCTTTTTTAACTGCTTTTAACATAGCTATCGTTTTTAAATGCTATTGTTTTTAACTGCCATCATTTTAAATTTCTATCATTTTTCTTTAATAGAAAACAATGATATTTTTAACTTCTTTTTCGTTTTTTCGTTTTTTAATTCTTTAACATAGCTATCATATTTTTAACTCTACGGAATTCCTTTAATAGAAAACAATGATATTTTTAACTCAACAATTATCATATTTTTATCTCTTCATTTGGAAGGATAGTCTTATCAATGCTATAGTTTATAGACAACAATTATATAAAGAATGAAAATAACTAGCAATCTAATATGGTTGGACATTGAATTATATATGTGCGATTGCGATATTTATGGACAACGAATGTAATATCTGTCCATAAATATCACATTCAAATGTTATTAATGCGAATGTCTATTGATAATGGATGTAATGTCTAAGGACAACAAATGTAATTTGTTAATGACTGCGAATTTAATATCTATGGACAACGAATTATATATTGTGATTATAGATAGCGATTTAATTATATTTATATACAGACATTGTGTTTTTACAAACATCACTTTTATATATGTGGATAATGATTTTTGTGATAGATACAGTAACATGTATTATTGGATAGCGATATAATTTATATTGTTAGGCAGTGGAGCAATTAATAGGCATCGATATCTTATTGATATTTACACAGTGTTATCCTAGTTACACCGCGATATTTATGGGTCATATTAATCAATTGATAGTTATAGTCATTAATATTTACACGACGTTATACATTGATAATTGATAGTTATACAACATCATCATTGATAGTTATGGATCATATAGTTGCACAAAGTTATGATATTTAACCGACCATATTTAAGTGGATTGACAACAATATTGTAGAGGATCCGGAAGGTATTGACATGGACAATGATCAATCTAGACATATCTTGATTTGATTGGTTGATCATTTTCACTGCCTGTGCATTGAAACCTCTAACCAGGTTGTTTGCATAGTTTGAACATCCATTTCCACCAAACACTAGAAAGTTAATGGATCGCAGGAATAAAGTGCATCCAATGGGTTTGATACCCGCCACCACAATATTTCTTGCACCCATATTGTAGAGTTTTTATAGCCAAAATGGTGAAAAGATTAATTAAGTACTAACATAAACAACCTTGAAGTATTTGCAAAAGATTGAAGTTGATAGATAATATAGCTTATTGCAATAAATATCACCATTATATGAAACATTTTGTGATGAATTAAATGAGATGTAGAAACAAACATTTCAACGTTGAAGTAATTTAATTACTCAACAAACCAAGTTAACCGATCGACATCGTAAAAGAAAACAATGACAAGGTAATAAAAATCGATCACATAGAAAATAATGACGCAACAACTAAAAGGTAAAATAATTTATAAAAAATTATCGAGTTGGAGCCTAAGAAAAGTATTATAGCCTTTACTTCTAACATAAAATTGTTCAGGCATTGAAATGTTCAAAACTACTTTTAGTAAAATAATTATAGAGCTAGAGTTCTAGAGAGGTAAGATAGCAACTACTTCTATTATATCATTGTTGAGAGGGTTCTAAATATGTGTGACATCAATACTGTTACTTGGGATTGATTGATGTCCCATCATGGGAAGGTTGAGAAGTTTTCATTTTCATGTGGGTCCTTAGCGCCTTGGTTACATTGTGGCAACATGGAACCTTGATTGGGTCATTAGATGCATTGAGAAATAAACGCATATGGAATATGAATTAGGATCATGTGCCTCCCTTGTGGATGATTTTGTTGTTTTTTTTGAGGTTGTACCTATTGGTAACGTTTAATAACAGTCTCTCCTTCATCGAGAGAGTTCTGGCTACTTATCATGGAAGTTGTTGTGTTGGACTGATTGATGTTTCTTATGTGTCCTGGAGGTCCTAACCTTGTAGGATAGAACGGGGAGGTAGTCATTTTAATTTTCTAGTTGATTTTTGTATGTTACATCTAGTAGCGTAATGCGCTAGTATGTTGGGTCGTTATGATTCTTTTTGCCTAGATTGTGTGCATTGTATTCATCATCAAGCTGCATTGATTTATTTTTTGTTGTTGTTTCCTTCCTTCTTAAACCAAAAAAAAAAAATTACTTGTTACACGTCGCATGCAACTGTAATGAACAGTGTCTTTATAGTTTTTCATGTATCTTTTTTGAGACATTATGTTAGTGATCCTACACATGTTATTGACATAAGTTCCTTGAAGGTATCAGACAAGGGTGTTCTCACAACAGAGCCAATACACATCCTAGACCATCGTAGTCGAAAGCTATGATGTCGAACAGTAGATCAGGTCAAGGTCTAGTGGGACAACTATAGTCTGCACTCGACGACCTGGGAGGATGCATCTAATATGCGTCAACAATTTCCATTTTTTTTTTATAGCTAGACATATGATATTGTGATACACTTTATTTCGGCGCTTACATACTATGAAACTTTGGGACAAAGTTTAAAACAAGAGGGGGTATATGTAACATCCCGCTCTTGCGTGCACTGAGCAGACTTATTCTTTGAGGACACTTGCATGCAAGTGATCCAATTCATTATATGATCGCTTGTTTTGATTATGATTATGAGATGTTTTGGATCTGATGATCTATTATTATTGTCATATTTACATTGACAGGTGCTATTGAATGGGTTCTTCTGTGTGTGCAAGACTCTGGATGTTAGAGGATGCCGATGGCATCGATGGATCTCCTTGGAATCCAGATCTAGTCAAGGAGTGGAATTTAAGGGTTGAATGTTTATTGATATTACATATGTGACATATGACTAGATATTATGATGTTTATTCTTATAGATAACATTTTTCATTGATGGATGCAGGCTGACGATAGGTTGCCAACTAGACTCACATTTTGATTAAAGGGGTCACACACGACAACCATAGATGTTGAGGGAGAGGTGTGGAAGGAGCCTTGTTGCATCCTACTAGCACTCATGTCATGGCTTGAACTATAGGTTAATGATTACCTATTTCGAGAGATCCATGATGTCGTGAGGGAAGACCGTGGAAGTCTCTCATGATGATTCTAAGGGGTGTGCAATAAGGCAGGGTCCTTATTCCTTAGAGGCCATTAATCTCCCAAAAGATCACCTGACGAAGTATTGACTCTAGGGGTTTGTCATCTACCAAATTCAGTCAATAGGTGAGTTTCACCCTTAGAGCATGTAGTTCGTCTTGAAGGGCATGTCGCTCAAATAAAACGAAAGGAGGTGAGTGGCACCCTTGGAGCACGTAGTGCGTCATGAAGGGCACATCATGATTTTAACCATGGTAAGTTAATAAACCTAGTGCCTAGAAAACTATGCCTCCTTAGGACCTGTTCGGCCTTAAAATGAATGATGGTATGAGTAAAGTTGAATAACTATTTTTTCCCTTAAAAACCATCCCCCATCCTAGTGAAATTAAAATCTAGTTCTAAGTAGAACATGTGAACAAAGAAAAACTAGATAGACATGTAACAAGAAGGGGGGTAAGAAATTCAAAATTTAATTATTAAAGTATAAAGTAAAATGGAGGATTAAATTTATTAAAAGAGTAAATGGTTATTGTTGTCTAAACTTCCTAATTCTGAATTTAGTTAAAAAGAAAAAGAGAAACTTAAAGAAAAAGGGGAATGTCTAACTTAGTAGGGAATCCAGCCTTTGGAACTTTCTATTTGTGAACTCAACTAGGCCTTTAGTAAGGCATAAGCCATTTAATAAACATAAGGGAATAATGTGACACCGAGGAGCATTTTTAGGAACGCTTTTAGGTGGGTGAGGGAAATAGGAAAAATTAATTAATTAATAAATTGAATTTCTGGTGCAACTCTGGGATCGGGTGACATGTGTACGGGGGAGGTTTGTCCTATTTAAATTTAATAAAAATAATCTAATGAGGGTTTGTGAAACTAATGGCTACGAAAAATCTATAAAAAGGATGGGGGAGGAGGAGTATGTATCACATCTAGTATGCGTAAGGTTACGCTACCGAAATTTATCTTGACTGAACTTTTCTTGTGGGAGTTGGGGATACCTATATCAGATAACGAGTGGTAGATTGACCTTACGAGGTGAGATGGGAAGATAGCATTCTATGATATTGTGTGTGTGGCCCCTTTGCAGATCAGGAGGCTCAAGGGGAGCAAGAGTACCCCTAGCGTTGGATGGGAGGTACCAGTGAGGTCTCAATGCTTTCCAAGCCGTAGTTGGATGGAACGCACATGGGACAATGACTTCTAATCATCTTCCTACGGTTACAGTACGCCTTAATTTTAGTTATATTTTAGTTAGAATTTGTATTAGATCTATGTTGTTGAATTCGATAATTATATGTTATGGTGGGCGAGATCACATGTTGTAGATAGTTGGGGTTGATTTTGGCAGTTATGTTCTCCCTTTTTCCTCAAGTGTCTCTCTGTGTTTTTTTTCCTACCTTCACCTTGCTTGTAATTCACCCATCAAGTGAATTCCCCCCCGTGACTTCATTGTTTCATTGACCATAGCCTTGGAAAATAAAATAAGGCATGTGTTTTTAATATCCTTGTTATGTTGTGATTGAATGTGGTTGTATTTAATTTTTTTCCTTATGGAGTTGTCCGATCATTTCATGGCCAGAGCAAACACCAGAATCCCATCCTTGTCTACATTTATTTTAAAACATTTTCAATACGATCAAGTTTTTTTTTTTTTTTTACTTTTTTATGTTTTTGTATTATTTAATTGCGATTTATGTTTTTGTCTTATTTAATTGCGATTTATTTTTTTATAATATTTTAATTGTGATTCTTGTCGTCAAGCATTCATCTGAATTCACTGCAAAAACAGTCACCAAATGCATCAAAATCTAATCAACAAATAATCTTAATTCAAATAAAGTAAAAAGGTTGACGGCGTGTTGAACGGGGTCTTTGTAGTGGTTTCTACACGAAACTCCTCTGGTTTTTTTTCAATCTAGTTGAACTTCAAGGAGAGGTCGGGGAATGAAAATGCAACATTTCTTATTAAATACCCTACTCGGACCTCAACGATTTATCCGTTGTTCCCCAACGAATTTCTTCATGTACCCAGTGGATTCGTCTAGATTTTCTCGACGAAGTTATCTTAAGCTCTCTCTTTGTTTCCAATGGTCTATCCTTGTTCCTGCAACCAAACTTACCCAACATCACGGTTTTCATGGCATTTTACCCTTAGTTCATCTCTGCATCTAGAAAAACGAATTCTCCCGGTGTAGTTGTTCTTTCTCAACGTTTTTCCTGTTGCAAGCCTATATCTCAATGTTTTTCCCCACCTGTGTTGTGACAAGATGAATGACCCAACATCCTACCTTTCCTGGAAGTAACTTAAGGCGAATTGGGATTTTGGGCCGAATCTTACGCCTATGTTTGGCCCTTGTAGTCATTGTTGCGTTGTAATTGATCATTAATGGCCAGAATCACAAACGCATGTTCAGGAAATGAATTAAATCAAAATGTTGGCAAGTATCACTTAAACAGGCTTGCTAGAGTGTGTTTTCCCCATATATATGTTGAGCTAGTTGTCGCGTTATTGTTATTGTTTAAAAATATTATGGGATAGAATTGATAACCTAGCCCTAAATGTTCAGTGTCATATACATACAATCAAACTAAAATGATGCCCAAACTTCTCAATTTCCAAATTCCAACCTAGATATGACCTCCATCAATGTCACAACTCTCGCAGATATCTTGCAACAATGGGAAAAAGGCAATGCACCCGCACGAGAATAACGTTCTCTGCCTTGTATTAATGCTCTGAAATTTCAGAATAATTGTTTCCTTGGATATTTTAGGTAGGGGATTTATTGTCGTATTAATGAGTTTTTTGTTAACATCTTCATTTAAAACTACTGTCAACCCCTTTCAAGTTTTACATTACAGTCATGTAACTTTTACTATGGTTCGACAGTTTCAATTGTTGATAGTTGGATGCGTTAATAGTTTCAGTTTATTTATGGCATAATAGTTAACAGAAATATTTTTAGTTTATCGCCTTTATCTAGCACATTAGGTTACTCTATTTTCCTTTGAATTAGAATAACAAATCACTTGAATTAATGTGATGCTTTTATTTGTATTAATGTTGTTGCTACTATATCAATGTTAATCTGGTGCAGAGATTTAGGTTGTGATGTCCGGGCATAAATATTTAATGTATAAACCTGACTGATAATGTCATTGACACTGCCACGATCTCAATATTAGTTTCTGGAATAGAGCTAAATATATGTTGTTAGGGTTGAGTATGGATGTATAACCAGTTCGAAATTAATTAGTATGGTTGAAAACAATTTAATTGTGACCGATAGTTTCAATAGTTGAATTTGGTTTACAATTTAGAATAATATTAAATGTTATTCTAGTTTATAGTTTAGAATAATATTAAATGTTAGAATAATAATAATTTGGTTGGATGTTAAATGATAAATTTTTAGAATTATATTACTTTATTTTAATTTTTTATTCAATTATAAAAGATGTTCACTCCTTTATATGATGCAAAGGGGTTGTAACTGAAGGAAAGTAGGGAACAATGCCTTATGCTAAATGATAACTTTTTAGAATAGTATTAAATTATTTTAATATAATTGATGTTCATTCTTCATAATGGTGAAAGAATGGTAAATTAGGAAGAATGGGAAATTTGTGTTTTATGTTGGTTAGGTAGGTGTTAGATGAAAAAGATTTTAATGGAGAATAAACTCTATGATTGCATAATTTAGAAGGATGTATTACAAGTTGTAGCTTTTATTCATTTCTTTATTTAAACTGTGTAGATGAATAATCATAGGTGTTGTTTACATTGACATGATGTATGAGTGATTACCTGAAAGCCTCAGAAGGTACATCCCTTCTTATGACTCGGATTTTATTTTAATGAACGATTGATTAAATGGCGTGCCTGGAATTTAAATAGAATTGCACCTCAAGTTGGTTATTGCTAGATATATTGTGTATGTCAGATATATTGAATGCTTGTAAATTAAAGATTGATTGAAGTAATTTCTAAATGTTTGGATTTTCTGGTGGTGCGTCATGAAAAATTGTAACATTCTGCTCTTGCACACTCAAGGAAATTATTCTTTGAGGACACTTGCTCACAGGTGATCTGGATTATTATGCTATTAAAACTTTTGATTTTGATTATGAGGCGTTATGGGTTGATGACATGTTGTTTTACTGCATTGACATAGACAGGTGTTATTGACTCGGTTTACTAAGTGTGTAGGAGTTTGGACCTCGAGGATGCAGAGGCATCGATGGAACCCCTTGGACTCTGGATCGAGTCAAGGAGTGTGCCATTGGCGTTTGACAATTTACTGTGATATTAGTGCATCTGACTGAATGATATGATATAGATGTGTTCTGACATCATTTGTTGATGATGCAGGCTGACGATAGCTTGCCGACCAGAATCACATATGGAGTAAAGGGGTCAAACACGACTACCAAAGATGTTGAGGGAGAGGTGTGGAAAACATCCCTAACACAACCTACTAGCACTCCCGTCGTGGCTCGAACTGTAGGTTAGTGACTACCTAGTTCGAGAGGACCCACGATGCCATGAGGTAAGATTGCAACAGTCATTCATGATTATTCTAAGGGGTGCGCAACAAGGCGGGGGCCTTATTCCTTAGAGGCCCTTAGTCTCCCACAAGTTCACCTGGTGTAGTATTGACTCCAGGGGTTATTAATGTCTACCAAGTCAATCAAGAGGCGAGTGGCACCTTGGAGCACGTAGTACGTACTGAAGGGCACATCGCGCAAGGGAACAGATGAGGTGAGTGGCACCCTTGGAGCACCTAGTGCGTCTTGAAGGGCACGTCGCGTAGTTGATGATAGAGGAATGAACCTAGATGGCCTTAGGACGATTAACGTGTTAAGTATTTTTAAAACAATTTCCTAATTGAATGTCACCCAGTACAAAATCTAAGGTCTAAGTCTAAATTACGCAAGTGGTAAAATTTTATCTTCTCAAATAATAATAATAATAATAATAAAAATAAAAACAACTTAAATAATAATTATGAACTTCGTTAAATCTTCTAACGTGAAGGGAGTAAGAAATTTAATTTAATCAAAAAAAAATATCTGTTGTTATAAAATGTAAAAAGGGGAATTAATTGTTTTATCTTTTTTATAATTTAAAATATACTAACTAAATGATAAAAGGGAAAAGGGGTTAAATTCCACACCTTCCTTTTTGAGTTCTAATTAAAAAGGGGAAAGAGGGAAAATAAAAGAAATTAGGAAACTAGGAAAAGAGGTAAACATAAAAGGGGAACTTAAGGGAAAAAGCGGAAAGTCAACTTAGTAAATAATCTACCATTTAAGAGCTTTCTAATTTAAACTGAATTAGCAATTTAATAATAGGGAAAGCCTTTAAAACCTGTAAGAGAATTTGGGGACACCTAGGAGTGATTCTAGGAGTAACTCTAGGTGGGTGAGGGAAATAAGATAATTAACTAATTAAATAAATTAATTAATGGAGGAATGTAGGGGATGGGGGACACTTTTACGGAGAAGAATTTTTAGGAATTTATTTTTAAAATTTTAATTAAATGAGATTTTAGGAAAGAAAGGAAGTTCGAAACTATATATATTGAAGGAGGGAGAAGGATGAGGGATCATCTTCTGTTTGTGTAATGTTACGCTACAGAAATATCTACTTGATTGATTTACTTGTGGGAGTTTGGGATACCCAGCTCGAAGAGGAGTGGTAGCTCAGCCTTGCGAGGCGAGTTGGGAGATAGTCGAAATCTCTGGATAGTGTGTGTGGCCCCTTTGTGGCTTGGGGGGCTAAGGGGGAAGAAGAGTACCCCTAGCATTGGCTGGGAGGTACCGGTGAAGTCTCAACGATTGGCGAGCGGGAGTTGCACGGAGTGCGCGAACGTCACTCAAAGCGGGCGAATAGGCAATGATACGCTTTCTTCATTTGAATGGTAGATTGTTGTAGGTTTTTGGACCTACATGTTGATTATGTAAGTAGAATGGATGTTTATATTGATGGCTGAAATGTTTCTTAGCCTAGCTCGACGATTGTTGACTCTCATGGCCTTCGTCTTCTTGCATGTCGTGACTGTCCTGTGTGTTGATTGTGACCTTAAGGTTGTTAGCCTTCGTCCCTAGCTCACCAGTCCTCGCTTGAGCAGTAATCTAGGAGCCTAATCTATGGTTGTCGCCTTAGCGTTAAAAGACCTATGGATCTCAATGCCCTGCTTTTCTGTGCGAGGATGGTGAGTGAAGGAAGTTCCCGTCAACCATCTATCCCTCCTGATTGTCCCTGGCTGGTTGATTGTATTGCGCCCTCTTGTGATTAATTTTTTCATTGCTACGATCTTCTATTGATTTTCCTTTTCACCCTGGAGTCATCGCTTACACTCTTTTTGGTCGAATGGTTATAGTTAAGGGTTATGGTAGCCTGAACCCCATCCTGGTATTTTAATGGTTGAGAGTTCGATTTCATTTTTGTCGATTAACCAATAATGAGTCGATTTTCATTTAGTTTCTTTTTACTGTTGATAGAATCCTTGATTTATCCTTTCGTATGATCCTTTTTGTTTAGATCCTTCTGTTCTCCTGCAACTGTATGTGATGTATTGGGGTTATAGCAAGGGAAAAATGCCTTGGTTTCATGTTTGTATTTCTATATATATTTATTTGTATTCTGACAATAAAAGGATCGATTCAGGTCCGCATTTTTTTTTTTTACAATGGTATCCTGGAAATTGAAATAAAAACATTTTATTGATTCCCTTTCTGTAAATTTTTGTGTATTCTGGCAATGAAAAAAAAACCCGCAATGGTTTCATGTCTCCTTTTGATTACTTATCAAAATTTTAAAGCTTATTTGTTTACGCCCTTTGAATTTCCATCAAGATTGATATTCATATTGTCCCTTTTTTATCTAGGTGGATATCTGTGGCCACCCACCTTTTCTGACTGGCTCAAAACAGTTTTCTAGCAATTTTGGCAATTTACTATTTTTAGCAGGTTTTAACTTTCGGGGCCATTTTGAGGGCCTAAATGAAGTTTTTTTTAGATCGAGGTTCTAAATGATAGCCAAAGGCATGATTTATCCCCAAAAATTAATCTCCTCATTGATACCTTTCTAACTAGCTATCACACGCCTAAAACAGAGATCGTATGCAAAAGTTACGACCCCGGGAAGTTGATGTACTAACTTACCCAAACGGGGCCCACATGACTTTTGGCGCTTCATCTCCTAGGGTTAGGTTTTTGGATGTCTATGAATTTTTGCATTCTCTTCTATTGTAAAAAGGCCTC
>ML788076.1:417800-435685 GCA_009831015.1 Picea engelmannii
TGTGGAAGCGACATGCTATGTATCAGTATAGGCCTCGTGCTGTTATTATCACTTTGGGCAATAAGTTGTATAGGATACCGGAGATAGCACCACCTACCACCATCTCTTTGGTTACTACAAAACAATGCAGTAAGCTCATTTCCCAAACCAGGAAATTTGTTTTCCTGATGATCATCCCTCAGGGAAAGAGGAAGACTGTGGCCATGACCTCCAGACAAGGCCCCACTGCACGAAAACAACAGATGGATAAGGTTGTGGAGGAGTATGAGGACATCTTCACCTCCCCCACATGGGTGCCTCTACACTGCCAGGTCAAGCACCCCATCGATCTGACCCTAGGTGCACCGCTGCCCAATGGACCCATCTACCGATGCTCTGTCCTAGAGAATGACGAAATCAAGAGGCAGATTCATGAGCTTTTGCAGAAAGGTCACATCCGACCGAGTTCATCACCCTGTGGGAGCCCGATAGTATTGGTGCAAAAGAAGGATGGGACTTGGAGACTCTGCATTGACTATCGGGCACTGAACAAGATCACTGTTTAGAATAGGTACCTGATCCGACAGATTGATGACCTTCTGGACCAACTCAAGGGGGGGAAATATTTCAGCAAGATCGACTTGAACTCTAGGTATCACTAGGTACCAATCGAACCTTCTGATGTGTGGAAGACTGCATTCAAATCCAAGGAGGGCCTTTTCGAATGGTTGGTCATGCCTTTCGGGTTGAAGAATTCCCCTTCAACCTTCATGAGGCTAATGGATGACATCCTGTGGCCATTCACCAACTCATTTGTAGTGGTGTACTTGGATGACATTCTGATCTTCAGCCAAACTTGGGAAGAGCACCTCCACCATATCTGACAGGTCCTCCAAACACTGCGGCAACACAAGTTGTGTGCCAATTTGGAGAAATTCACTTTTGGCATAACCCAGGTTCAGTATCTGGGATACATTATTGATGAGCGGGGGGTTCATGTGGATCCAACAAAGATCCAAGTCATTCAGGATTGGCCAGCCCCAACCACCCTAACAGAGCTCCGTAGCTTTTTAGGTCTTGCCAATTTCTACCGCAGGTTTGTGTTGGGATTCACTCATATCACTTGGCCCTTGAGTCAATTCACCAAGGGAGGAGCTAAAGAAAAATTATTTTGGTCTGAATCTTAATAGAAGGCGTTCGGGGAGTTGAAACATCGCCTCTTCTCTGCACCAGTGCTCTCACTACCAGACTTGCAACAACCATTTGAGATCAAAACAGATGCCTCTGACTATGCTATTGGGGCAGTCCTTACTCAACATGGGCATCCAGTGGCATATCACAGTGAGACACTTTCTGACATAGTCCAGAAGTATCCCACTTATGACGAAGAAATGTATTCCATTGTGCAGGCTTGTCGGCAATGGAAGCATTACATTCTGGGAAAGGAAACGGTCATCCACACAGACCACCGACCCTTGCAGTTCATACAGACACAAGGGAAGTTGCAGAATGATCACCATCAGAAGTGGTCCACATACCTGCAATAGTTTCATTTGAACATTAAGTACAAAAAAGGCAGCACCAATAATGTTGCAGACTGCCTCAATCGACCACCCATCATGGCGCTAACCACTGTGCTCAACTCTTGTGGGCACGAGACTTTCGATTGGCCGCTTCTCTACACAAGTGATCCAGAATTTGGCCACACATACAATACACTCTTGGAGGGTAAGAAAGTTCCCAATTTTCACCTCCAGGATGCCCTACTTTGTCACTTGGGACACCTTTGTGTTCCTTCAAGCGAGCATGCCAAGATGATTTTGGAGGTGCACTACAGTTGAGTCGTTGGTCATTTCAGGGTCGAGAAAACCGTGGCAGTACTGCAAAAGTATTTCTATTGGCCGAACCTTCGACAAGATGTCAGGAAGTACATCAAGTCCCGCACTGCTTGCGCCATTTCCAAACCGACCATCAAGAAGCAAGGCCTCTATACTCCGCTTCCTACCCCCAGTCGACCTTGGGAATCCATCTCTATGGATTACATGTCGGGACTTCCTTCTACTAAGCATGGCAATGAATGTGTTTTTTGTGGTCATCGACCGATTCTCGAAGATGTCCATTATGATGGCTTGCAATAATAATATCACAGCAGAAGCCACTGCTAAACTCTTCTTTGAACGAGTGTGGGTACACTTTGGGATCCGACAGTAGGTTCCTCAGTACATTTTGGTCCAGCCTCTGGTCGATGTTGGACACCAAGCTCACCAAGTCCACAGCTTTCCATCTGCAAACTGATGGCCAGACAGAGGTTGTCAACCGGATGATCGTACACATTCTGTGCATGTACAATTCAAAGAATCCACACACATGGGATGAGAGCCTCCCCTAGGTACAACATAGCTACAATCGGGCTCTCTATAACTCAACTAGCCACAGCCCCTTTCAAGTGGGCTTGGGATTCCAGCCACTATATCCCATTGACATAGCCATGCCATTTGTGGCTACTCAGGAAGATTCATCTCATGTCCAGTCTGAGGCGGATAAGGCAAACAACTTCATTGAGCACATTCAACACATCCACCAACAGGTTCATGACATCTTGGACAAAGCCAATGCTAAGGACAAGCAACGACATGATCAACATCGGGTGCCACACAACTTCCAAGTGGGTGACAAAGTGTGGCTGCATTTGCAAAAGGAGCGCCTCACTGGACCCCACCGCAAGCTTTGTTCGCTTCGATATGGGCCATACACCCTCACCAAGGCTGTAGGGGAAAATTCCTTTGAGCTCAACATTCCACCATTCCTTGGTTTACACCCAGTGTTCAATGTGGACCGCCTTTGGCCCTACTTTCCACCTCTACTAGACACATCCGACATGGAAAAACAACTCACACCAACAGAGTTAAATATAGACAACATGGAACAATCCAGAACTGGTCAGATCATGGATACACAGATCATGCACACTCGAAAACAAAGGATACCACTATATCGAGTTGTCAAAGCAGGCCAACTCCTTCACTAAGGCAAATGGCTCACCAGGGACCAAGTTCAGCAGAAGTTTCCTCATCTCATGGAGGAACTCAACGCAATGGGGAACATTGCTTCCTAAGGATGGAGGATTGATCCATGTGGATATCGGTGGCCACCCACCTTTTCCGACTGGCTCAAAACAGTTTTCTAGCAATTTTGGCAATTTACTATTTTTAGTAGGTTTTAACTTCTGGGGCCATTTTGAGGGCCTCAATGAAGGTTTTTTGAGATCTAGGTTCTCAATGATAGCTAAAGGCATAATTTATCCCCCAAAATGAATCTCCTCTTCGATACCTTTCCAACGAGCTATCACACGTCTAAAACGGAGATCGTATGCAAAAGTTACAACCACGGGAAGTTGATGTACTAACTTACCCAAACGGGGCCCACATGACTTTTGGTGCTTCATCTCCTAGGGTTAGGTTTTTGGATGTCTATGACTTTTGGCATTCTCGTCTATTGTAAAAATTCCTCTAGAGCCTCATTGTAATCATCTTCTCATGGATGCGAGTAGCAGCCACATCTCTTCTCAGAGATAAGCTACCAACGCCCTAGCTAGTTTATTTCCATTCTGTCTGTAAGCATATTTCAGTCATTTGTTATTAATGAAATGAAGTCTTATTTCCGCTGCATCTATGCATTTATGTGTATTTCTGTATTTCATTGTGTTCCTACATAAATCTAGATCACTTTTAAAGTACAAAATTGAGATTACTGTTGGTGTGTGGAACATTGGCCTTCGATGGAAAATTTCCGAGTAACTATTCTCTTGTGTAATGAACATCGAGAAATATATAATTCTTATTACCTTAAAAGAATCCTTAGTTTCTTTTCTGCATGAGTAATTCAATTTATGTTGGATAAGTGGATGCAATTATGATTATTGAAAGCAAAATCTCTCAGCGTATCCTTGTCCTTGTAAACGAATTAGAAATTTATACAACCATCTTAGAGTTGTCAATACTCTGTTAGGAATCTGCAATTTCATTTTTCCTTGCGTCTTGACTTTCGATATTATCCCTATCAATGAAATTTTGGTTGGGCTCCTTACTATACCAAACACTTTGGTAAATTACTTTCTTTTAGCTCTTTTCTCTAAAACCTTCGATGGACGTATGCCCTTTGCACAACATATTACTGTGTGTTCTTCCCTCCCCTTGGCATGTGGTCTTGGTGTTTGAGCATTGTTCATAGGGATGGGCATGTATGATGTTAATGATGTTAATCGACTCATGAGCTTGTGTTTTGGATATTGGAATTTGACGATGCAGTGTTGTTTTGGTTTCTGTGTTGAACTTGATGTTGTTGGGTGTGTGGTGTGTTGTGCACATGTATGTCATGTGCTATTCCCTGTTTTGGCATATGATGTGGCTTGATATGTTGACTTTAGGTGCTTGATAACTTGAAAATAACTTGAAATCCTGTGTGCCTCTGTATATAATTATTTCCTTTCCTTAAAGCTTAACCATTAAATAAAATCATTATTTTTCTACCTGTCTATTATACTACAAAGTATCATAAGTTTAATAACGGAACAGGTGCCAGAACAAGTGTCAGATTGTATTGTGCGCCAGTTTTAAGGTCTTGAAAGAGTCTAAAACCCTGTTGGTTTAAGGTTGATTTCTACCTTACCACTTGATGGAATAGTTCATTAATCTTCTTAGTCTTCTAAATATGGAAGTGTAAGTTATTTTATGAAATCTTAATTATTCCTTAATATGATTGAATTTCCTACATTTTCTAAATGGTTATGTAATGTAAAGTTAGCACTGAATTTTTGTATTGCTCTAAGAATACTTTTGATCTTATCGTGGTTCCTTTAAATGGATTTGTAACCTAGCATTGGGTACTTAATTTATTGTTTTAAATAAGACTTGGGTCTTCCTTCATTACTTTATACATGGATATGCAGTGGGCATATAAGGTCCTTGTTATATTACTTAATATGTCTTGATCTTCATAAGATCTCTTAATGGATATGTAAGATAATATATGAATTATCTTCTCTATTCCTAGTTATGGGCTGAAATTAAGACAGGTTCATTGCAATAGAAGTGTAAGGTAGCCTTGGAATCCTTCCATATTGTGTGTTATGATTGATTCTCTTAGTTTTTTAAAAATGGATATGCAAGCAGTTTTATTAATTGTTATTTATGAATGATTTTTATTAGTTTTATAAAATGGATGCATAATGTAAAGTAGTATTAAAATTAATGTATTTTCTTAAGAAGATTGATCTTCTTATGGGTTCTCATAATGAATATGTAATTTTCAGCTTTTAAATTCCTTACATATTCCTAGAAGATAGTCCTCAATATGAAGATATATAGTTTAGCTACATAAGACTAAGATTGTACTTATGCTCTTGATTTATTATTCTTTATGTAATATCCTCTTTTTCTTTTACACTCAACATTGCTTGAAGGATTGATTAAGTAGAGTAGATTAATAATTTTCACTATGAGGATTTGATGGTTAAGTATGTTGATAATTCTAGTCTTGAACTGTGGTGTATGATTGGATTAATGGGATGTAGACACCTCCTTGTTCTTTGGAGCAGTCACCATCCCTGAGACCTTAAATGGTCAAAATTGATGGGAACCTGGGCTTGAGAGTTGCTTATGTGTCTTGGAGGTCCTAACCTTTGCAGGGTAGGACAGGCAGGTAGTCATTCTTATTTTCGTCGGTTGAATGTCGTACTTTGCTTCCAGGTGCTTGATGTGCTTTTATGATAGGTAGTTAGGTTGTGGTTGCACGAGTTGCATGAGTTGTGTCATCATCATGTTGTGATGTTGAGTATAATGTCACTATTACCTTCCTACACACACACACACACCCCGAAAAAAAAAAATTAAAAAAATAAAAATAAAATTAAGGGTGCTTTTACCAGTTGTACATCGTAGAAGTCATACTAGATGGGGTTGTCACATGTGGTATCAGAGCCGGTTCAACCCGTGACTTGGGACACTTGTACGAAGAAGAATTTTTAGGAATTTATTTTTAAAATTTTAATTAAATGAGATTTTAGGAAAGAAAGGAAGTTCCAAACTCTATATATTGAAGGAGGGAGAAGGATGAAGGATCATCTTCTGTTTGCGTAACGTTACACTGCAGAAATATCTACTTGACTGTTTTACTTATGGGAGTTGGGGATGCCCAGTTCGGAGAGGAGTGGTAGCTCGGCCTTGCGAGGCGAGATGGGAGCTAGTCGAAATCTCTGGATAGTGTGTGTGGCCCCTTTGTGGCTCGGGGGGATAAGGGGGAAGAAGAGTACCCATAGCATTGGCTGGGAGGTACCGGTGAAGTCTTGATAGTCGGCGAACGGGAGTTGCACGGAGTGCGCAGACGTCACTCAAAGTAGGCAAACATGCAATTGTACGCTTTCTTTCTTTGAATGGTAGATTGTTGTAGGTTTTTGGATCTGCATGTTGATTATGTAAGTAGAATGGATGTTTAAATTGATGGATGAAATTTTTCTTAGCCTAGCTCGATGATTGTTGACTCTCATGGCCTTCGTCTTCCCGCATGTTGTGACTGCCCTATGTGTTGATTGTGACCTTGAGTTTGTTAGCCTTCGTCCCTATTTCACCAGTCCTCGCCTAAGCAGTCGGCCAGGAGCTCGATCTATGGTCATCGCCTTAGCATTAAAAGACCTATGGATCTCAACGCCCTGCTTTTTTGTGTGAGGATGGAGACCGAAGGAAGTTGTCATCAGCCGTCTACCCCTCCTGATTATCCCTGGTTGGTTGATTGTATTGCACCTTCTTGCAATTAATTTGTTCATTGTTGCGATCTTCTACTGCTTTTCCTTTTCACCCTGGAGTCATCGCTTACACTCTTCTTGGACGAATGGTTATAGTTAAGGGTTATGGTAGCCTAAAGCCCATATTGGTATTTTTATTGTTGAGAGTTCAATTTCATTTTTGTCGATTGACCAATAATGAGTCAAGTTTCATTTAGTTTCTTTCTATTTCCAATAGAATGATTGATTTAGCCTTTCATGTGATCCTTTATATTTAGATCCTTGTGTTTGCTTGTAGCTGTATGCGTTGTATTGGGGTTATAGCAAGGGAAAAACACCTTGGTTTCATGTCTATATTTATATATATATTTATTTTTATTCTGGCAATAAAAGGATCAATTTAGTTCTGCAATTTTTTTTTTTACAATGGTATCCTGGAAATTGAAATAAAAACGTTTTATTGATTCTCTATCTACAAATTTTTGGGTATTTTGGAAATGAAAAAAAAACGAAATGGTTTCATGTCTGCTTTCAATTACTTATCAAAATTTTAAAGCTTATTTGTTTACGCCCTTTGATTTTCCATCAAGATCGATATTCATCTTGTCCCTTTTAAGGTATGAAATCGATATTACTATTGGTGCGTGGAACATTGGCCTTCGATGGAAAATTTCCGAGTAACTATTCTCCTATGTAATGAACATCCATAAATATATAACTCTTATTACCTTAAAAAAAATCCTTAGTTTCTTTTCTGCGTGAGTAATTCAATTTATGTTGGATAAGCGGATGCAATTATGATTGTTGAAAGAAAAATCTCTCAGTGTATCTGATCCATATGGATATTAGTGGCCACCCACGTTTTCCAACTGGCTCAAAACAGTTTTTTGACATTTTTGGCAATTTACTATTTTTAGCAGTTTTTACTTCCGGGGCCATTTTGAGGGCCTAAATGAAGGTTTTTCAGTATCGATCTCCTCAATGATATACGAAAGCATAGTTGAACCCCCAAAATGAATCTCCTCAGTGATACCTTTCCAACGAGCTATCACACGCCTAAAACAGAGATCGTATGCAAAAGTTACGACCTCGGGAAGTTGATGTACTAGCTTACCCAAACGGGGCCCACATGACTTTTGGTGTTTCATCTCCTAGGGTTAGATTTTTGGATGTCTATGGTTTTTGGCATTCTTTCTTATTTTAAAAATTCCTTCAGAGCCTCATTGTAACATTCTTCTTGCGAATGCGCACTGCCATCACATCTCTTCTCAGAAATAAGCCGCCACCATTCCAGCAAGCTTGTTTCCACTGCATTTTACAGTTTCAGCTTATTTCGTTATTGAATAGAAAACCAGTTTTACTGTATCTTTATTATTTTGTGTTAAGCACCTGTTAATAATTTGTATTCATTTCATTCTGCTCATAAAATCCGGATCAGTGGTATCAGAGCGGTCTTCTCCTTGTCATCATAATGCATGTCCCTAACGAGGTCGGAGTACAAAGAGTTGGGTCTCGAGCTTGTTTCTCTTGAAGAGAGAAGCTCTCGCACGCCCAAGCAACCTCCCATGGCAGGAGAAAAGAAATATGATGGGATAGGATATCCTTTCAAACTTTTGATTTAGGAAGCCCTCACACAACAGAGGAATGAGATGATGGATAGTTTCACGCAAATCCTTCGGTGACTACCAACAGGCATTTCATCTTCTTCGAACGGAGGTGCCACCCCCTTCAAGGTACAAATAAACTTTGATATTCCTATATTTGAAGGTCAGATAGATGCAGATGTTGTAGACAAGTGGTTGAATCTACTAGAAGGGTATTTTTCTATTCATAAATTTTCGAATAGAGAAAAGATTAATTTTGCGCTCCTCAAAGTCGTTCCCCATGTCAAAGATTGGTGGGAAACTTTCTGTGAGCAAAAGGAAACAGAGGAAACCTCATTATTTTCAGTCATGGCCACCTGGGAATCCTTCAGGGATTCTATTAAGGAACAATACTACCCTGTCGGAAGTTATGACGACCTATATACCAAATGGACCACACTGCGGCAAGAAAGAGACCAAGCAGTGCCAGATTTCACAAATATCTTCCATACCTTACACACCAAGTTGGGTATCAAATATTCAGAGGGACATCTGGTGCTCAAGTATCACAATGCTCTGCATAGATACATCTAGACTAAAATGGAATTTCTAGACATCTCATCCTTGGGTGCGGCCTACCGATATGCCGTCAAAATCGAGTTGAAGCTCAAACAAAAGATGCGGCAATTTGGGCCTGGGAACCCCTCACAAAAAAATCCAAGAAAGGGCGGACCCAACCCACTGAACAAAGGACAGAGAAAATATGGATAGTATCAATACAACCAGTACAAGCCGCAAGAAAAGAAGGACACCGGAAAGACAAAGAAAGATACCGGGAAGTGGTGCGACTTCCATAAGATCCCTTGCAATAACACTGTTGACTGTCGCTCAAAGCAGACACTAGTGGCCGAAGTGAAAGCCTCTGAATCAGATGCAAATTTTGACTCCGAGACAGAACTAGAAAGGGGAATATGAATCATTGACGCGAAACCCAGTACCACTGTTGCTACCACCAAGTTCCAGCCTGGTGAACCAGACGAGCCAGAAGAAGGGGAGCGCCTCTTCCATTCACAGATGTGGGTAAAAGGAACCTTGCTACACTTCATCGTTGACAACAGTAGCCAAAAGAACCTCATATCAGCAGAGGTCTTCAAGCGGCTGGCCCTGCCAAGAATGCCGCACCCACAATCCTACACCATTGGATGGCTTTTCCAAGGAAGCGATCTCTGCGTCAGCCAAAAGTGTCGTCTGTCATATGGCATCAAGCCCTTCAAAGACGAGGTATTGTGTGATGTTTCTCCTCTTGAAGTTTTTGATGTTCTTTTGGGCCAACCTTATTTATGGAAACGTCATGTTGTATATGAGTCTAGGCCTCGTAGTGTTATTATTACTTTGAACAGGAAATTGTATAGGATACCCGAGGAAGTCCCACCTAGTGCTATTTCCTTGATCTCTGCTAAGAAATGCAGGAAAGTCATATCTCAGATGGGGAAGTTTGTCCTCTTCATGATTCACTCTCAGAATAAGTGAAATATCATAGCCACATCCAGGGTCTCTGCGGCTGACCTCTCCACCCAACAGAAGAAAGTAGATAAGGTCATGGAAGAATACTCAGATATCTTCTCCTCACCTACAGGGGTACCTCTGCACTGCCAAGTCAAGCACCCCATTGATATGACCCCCGATGCATCGCTGCCCAATGGGCCAATCTATCATTGCTCTTTGTTAGAGAATGAGAAGATCAAGAGACAGATCCAAGAACTACTCCACAAGGGGCACATACGCCCTAGCTCATCACCTTGCGAGAGCCCAATCATGCTAATACAGAAGAAAGATGGAACCTGGCAACTCTGTATTGATTACCAGGCTCTGAATAATATCACTGTCAGAAACCGGTACCCGATTCCCTGAATCAATGACCTCCTTGATCAAATCATGGGGGCCAAATACTTCAGTAAGATTGATCTGAAGTCTGGCTACCACCAGGTCCCGATAGAACAGACAGATGTATGGAAGTCCTCCTTCAAGTCAAAGGAAGAAATTTTTGAATGGTTGGTCATGCCCTTTGGTTTGACAAATGCTCCAGCCACTTTCATGAGGATGATGGATGATATCCTGCAACCATTCACCAATACTTTTGTAGTGGTGTATCTGGATGACATTCTAATTTACAACAAGACTTGGGATGAAAACTTGCAGCATATTCAATAGGTTTTTCACACCCTGGGGCAGCACAAGCTATACACCAACCTGGAAAAATGCTCCTTCGGCATGGACAGGGTCCATTACCTGGGATACATCATTGATCAACATGGCGTACATGTGGATCCAGCCAAGATCCAAGTCATCCCTGACTAGCCAGCCCCAAAAAGACTCACTGAGCTTCAGAGCTTCTTGGGACTTACTAATTTCTACCACAGGTTTGTGTTGGGTTTCTCCCATATTGCATGGGCCCTCAGCCAAATAAACAGGGGTGGTGGTAAGGAGAAATTTGCATGGGTCTGGTCCCAACAACAAGCGTTCGATGATTTGAAGCAGCACTTGTGATCAACCCCAATACTTTCACTACCAAACCTGCAACATCCCTTTGAGATCGAGACAGATGCTTCAGACTATGCCGTGGGTGTCGTTCTCACTCAACACGGCCACCATGTGGCCTATCATAGTGAGACACTGTCAGATACTGTCTGTAAGTACCCTACTTACAACAAAGAAATGTAATCCATTGTGCAAGCATGTCGCCAGTGGAGACATTACATTCTTGGGAAGGAGACAATCATACACACTGATCTTAAGCCACTGCAGGTCATGCAGACACAGGGAAAACTGCAAAATGACCACCATCAAAAGTGGTCCACATACTTGCAGAAATTCCACCTCAACATCAAGTATAAAACATGAAGCACCAATCACGTCGTTGATTGCCTCAGCAGACCACCAGTCATGACACTCACCATGGTGCTAGACTCTTACGGCCATGAGACATCTAGATGGCCCCAACTCTATGAGACAGACCCTGAATTCGCCACCACCTACCAAATGTTGGGTGCAAATGCAGTTGTCAATAATTTCCATCTTCAGGATGGGTTGTTGTGTCGTCTGGGCCATATCAGTATTCCATCAAGTGAGTGAGCGAAGATGATCTGGGAAGCCCACTACAGTCAGGTGGCAGGACACTTCGGCATTGAAAAGACAGTGTCGATGCTACAGAAACATTTCTACTAGACGAAACTTCGATAGGAGGTCAGCAAGTATATCAGGTCCTACACTGCCTACGCTATTTCCAAACCAACCACTAAGAAATGGGGCTTGTACACCCCTCTTCCTACTCCTGACAGGCCATGGGAATCCATCTCAATGGACTACATGTTGGGCCTCCCATCCACCAAGAGGGGAAATGATTGTGTTGTTGTGGTTGTTGATCGCTTTTCTAAGATGGAAATTCTGGTTGCCTACAAGAAGAGCATCACAACAGAGGCCACTACCAAGCTCTTCTTTGAATGAGTCTGGGTACATTTTGGAATCCCACAAACCATTGTCTTAGATCGGGATAGTTGATTTCTCAGCACATTCTGTTCGAGCCTCTGGTCACTGCTGGAAACTAAGCTCACCAAATCCACGGCCTTCCACCCCCAGACAGATGGCCAAACCGAGGTTGTAAATCGAATGATTGTGCATATCCTTTGCATGTACAATTCAAGGAAACCTCGCACATGGGATGAGAGCCTTCCTTATGTCCAAAATAGCTATAATCGAGCCTTGCATAGCTCAACAGGCCACAACCCCTTTCAAGTGGGGTTGGGATTCTAACCATTGGGTCCCATAGATGTTGCACTTCCCCTTGTGGTCACCTTGACTAACTCATCTCCTACTCCAAATGAAGCTGACAAAGCCACCTGGTTCATTGAGTGGATCCAACACATCCGCCAACAGGTTCAGGATATCCTACAGAACTCCAATGACAAGTACAAACAACTCCATGATCAACATCGGGTGTCGCATAAGTTTCAAGTGGGCGACAAAGTTTGGTTGAACTTGCAGAAAGAATGCCTTACAGGACCCCATTGGAAGCTTCGCCCACTCTATTATGGACTGTACACTATCACCAAGGCCATCGGGGATAATTATTTTGAGCTCAACATTCCTCCTTTCCTTGGCCTCCACCAAGTGTTCAATGTGGATCTCCTTCACCCTTATTTCCCACCATTATTGGACACCTCAGAAGTAGTAGAAGAACTGACACCAACAGAGCTCAACCCCAACTGCATACAACAGGCATCCAATGATCATATTGTGTATAGACAGATCAAGGGCACTCAAAAACAAAGTATCCAACTTTATCGAGTCGTCAAAGCAGGGCAACTCCTGCACCAAGGCAAGTGGCTCACCCGGGGCCAAATTCAACAGAAATTTCCTCATCTAATGGGGGGACTCAATGCAATGGAGACCATTGCTTCCTAAGGATAGAGGATTGATCCAGATGGATATCAGTGGCCACCCACCTTTTCCAACTGGCTCAAAACAGTTTTCTGACATTTTTGGCAATTTACTATTTTTAGCAATTTTTACTTCCGGGGCCATTTTGAGGGCCCAAATGAATGTTTTTCGGTATCGAGATCCTCAATGATATACAAAGGCATGATTGATCCCCAAAAATGAATATCCTCAGTTATACCTTTCCAACGGGCTATCACATGCCTAAAACGGAGATCGTATGCAAAAGTTACGACCCCGAGAAGTTGATGTACTAGCTTACCCAAACGGGGCCCACATGAATTTTGGCGTTTCATCTCCTAGGGTTAGGATTCTAGATGTCTAGGGGTTTTGGAATTCTTTCTTATTGTAAAAATGCCTTCAGAGGCTCATTGTAACCTTCTTCTTGCGAATGCATGTTGTCGTCACATATCTTCTCAGAGATAAGCCACCACCATTCCAGCAAGCTTGTTTCCACTACATTTTACAGTTTCAACTTATTTCGTTATTGAATAGAAAACCAGTTTTACTGTATCTCTTTTATTTTTTGTTAAGCACCTGCTAATAATCTGTATTCATTTTGTTCTGCTCATAAAATCCAGATCAGTATCCTTGTCCTTGTAAACGAATTAGAAATTTATACAACCATCTTAGAGTTGTCAATACTTTGTTAGGAATCTGCGATTTCATTTTTCCTTGCGTCTTGAATTTCTATATTATCCCTATCAATCAAATTTTGGTTGGGCTCCTTAGTATACCAAACTCTTTGGTAAATTACTTTCTTTTAGCTCCTTTATCTAAAACCTTTGATGGGCGTATGCCCTTTGCACAACACATTACTATGTGTTCTTCCCTCCCCTTGGCATGTGGTCTTGGTGTTTGAGCGTTGTTCATAGGGATGGGCCTGTATGATGTTAATGATGTTAATTGACTCATGAGCTTGTGTTTTGGATGTTGGAATTCGATGATGCAGTGTTGTTTTGGTTTCTGTGTTGAACTTGATGATGCTGGGTGTGTGGTGCGTTGTGCACATGTATGTCATGTGCTATTCCCTATTTTGGCATACGATGTGGCTTGATATGTTGACTTTAGGTGCTTGATAACTTGAAAATAACTTGACATCCTGTGTGCCTCTGTATATGATTACTTCCTTTCCTTAAATCTTAACCATTAAATAAAATTGTTATTTTGTTGCCTATCTATTATACTACAAAGTATCATAAGTTTAATACTAGAACAGGTGCCAGAACAAGTGTCAAATTGTATTGTGTGCCAGTTTTAAGGTCTAGAAAGAGTCTAAAACCCTGTTGGTTGAAGGTTGATTTCTACCTTACCACTCGTTCATTAATCTTCTTAGTATTCTAAATATGGAAGTGTAAGTTATGTTATGAAATCTTAATTATTCCTTAATATGATTGAATTTTCTACATTTTCTAAATGGTTATGTAATGTAAAGTTAGCATTGAATTTTTGTATTACTCTAAGAATACTTTTGATCTTATCGTGGTTCCTTTAAATGGATTTGTAACCTAACATTAGGTACTTAATTTATTGTTTTAAATAAGACTTGGGTCTTCCTTCATTGATTTATACATGGATATGTAGTGGGCATATAAGGTCCTTATTATATTACTTAATATGTCTTGATCTTCATAAGATCTCTTAATGGATATGTAAGATAATATATGAATTATCTTCTCTATTCTTAGTTATGGGTTGAAATTAAGATAGGTTCATTGCAATAGAAGTGTAAGGTAGCCTTGGAATCCTTCCATATTGTGTGTTATGATTGATTCTCTTAGTTTTTTAAAAATGGATATGCAAGCAGTTTTATTAATTGTTATTTATGAATGATTTTTATTAGTTTTATAAAATGGATGCATAATGTAAAGTAGTATTCAACTTAATGTATTTTCTTAAGAAGATTGATCTTCTTATGGGTTCTCATAATGAATATGTAATTTTCAGCTTTTAAATTCCTTACATATTCCTAGAAGATAGTCCTTAATATGAAGATGTATAGTTTAGCTACATAAGACTAAGATTGTACTTATGTTCTTGATTTTTTTATTTTTTTTGTAAGTAAGAGTATTTTATTAATATATAAAGAGCCTCCAAAAACAAAACTAGAGTTATAGAATGTTCAGAATTGTCGTGTTGTAGTAACTGAATTGCCCCAAGGGGGAAACCAGTTCAGCTAGCCGGTGTTATGGTCTACATGTCTATCATACTAGTAAAACTGTAAACAGAACTGAGAGTAGTAAACTAAAACATACGTAGAGTCTCCATAAGGGTCATACATTTGTCTTATATTCCATCCAGGTGGCATGGGTGGCCTCATTCTAGATCTCTTCTTCGACAGGTGTTCCTCACCATTCCATCTGCGCGTCATATTCCGCATTATCCACTTTTGCTGCGACCTCCCCATCCATGTGCATGGCTTGCCCCAAGTCACCACCCTCCGTTGGAAGCTCCTTTTCGCTCCTGCCAAACATGTCTGCTGGGACGTGCTCGTCTTGCGTTGTTGCTCCTTGGAAGGTGGAGAGGATATGGAGGAGTGTAGAGGCCTTCCCATCCAATTGTTGTAGTCGGAATTGTACATCATCCACTCCATGATGGAGCTCGAAGACCAGCCTATAAAGAATGCCCATGCTGTCCTACATCTGCTCATCTGGGATGGAGTCATAGATAGAATGTGGAAAAGGTGGCACCTTTAAGGGTGGGTGAATGTGAAAGGATTCTGAGGAAAACACAAGTGCGCTGGCCAGGGGAAGTGGAGGTGTTGCAGGAGGTGCTCGAGAAGTGGAGGCCTTGTCCAAGATGGGCTCTGAGGGTAAGACGAGCGAGTTGTGCATAAGAACCAAACCTTTAAGCTGAGAAGAGGTCGCAAGTGGTTCAAGTTTAGGCTGTGAAGAGTGCGATGAGTGAAAGGAGTGCGAGGAAAGTGAAGATTGGGAGGGGGATAGGCATCCGAGGATGAAATGGAAACCAGGGCGAGGTACAGGCGCTTATGGCCGAGATGGAGTCCAGGGCGAGCCCCTTCTTGGCCTGCCTCTTTGCCTAGGCATGCTAACAGCTCGAGGGAAATGGTTGGGATACAAGGGAAGCCCCAGGTGAACAGAGAGATATGGAGAAGATCCAGTTGCAGGAGAGTGCCAAGGAACTGGTAGGAAGGGTTTGAAGCACAACATGAGAGTGCCAAGGAAGAGGTAAGATGGAATGAGCCATATCTGCACAGTTGGAGGAGAAGAAGGTCGAGCCACATGCAAAGGTTGACAACACCTTCAATGAGATCGACCATCGAGAGGACAACCATAGATGGGAAACGCACCAGGCTTAACGGTGCCTCGAACATCGTAGGAGGGTTTAATTGCATGGGGGTGGCAGCTGTGCTTGGCACGGATCTGTCACATGGATTTCGCCATGTTGGCCTGTGTGCGCCTCCTCATTTTTCCATGTGGCTTGCACCATCACCCAATCCGGGGCTATGCTCTTGATTTATTATTCTTTATGTAATATCCTCTTTCTATTTTACACTCAACATTGCTTGAAGGATTGATTAAGTAGAGTAGATTAATAATTTTCACTATGAGGAATTGATGGTTAAGTATGTTGATAATTCTAGTCTTGAACTGCGGTGTATGATTGGATTAATGGGATGTAGACACCTCCTTGTTCCTTAGAACAGTCGCCAGCCCTGAGACCTTAAATGGTCAAAATCGATGGGAACCTAGGCTTGAGCGTTTCTTATGTGTCCTGGAGGTCCTAACCTTTACAGGGCAGGACGGGTGGGTAGTCATTCTTATTTTCGTCGGTTGAATGTCGTACTTTGATTCTAGGTGCTTGATGTGCTTTTATGATAGGCCGTTAGGTTGTGGTTGTGTGAGTTTCATGCATTGTGTCGTCGTCGTGTTGCGATGTTGAGTATAATGTCACTATTACCTTCCTACACACACACACACACTGTAACAACCCTAATTGGATACTTTCTTAAAGATTATAAAGTAAAATTAATTAAAAGAAATTACTTATAGTTAACTGAGTAATAATTCAAACTACAGATCACATTTAATGACTTGTGAAATAAAATTAAAAGATCAATGAAAAATGATATAAAATGGTGGCGTATGCAGAGAGGGATAGCCATGGATCCCGAGAAGATAAAAACATTAACTCATGATGAAGAACGGGGGACGGAGGGTGGTTGAAGGAGTAACTGCAGGAGTTGGTGAAGGAGGAATAAGGGGGAAAAGGAGGTTTATGGGAGAGGGGGATTAGTGGACGAAGGAGGTCTCCGGAGGACTGTTGGATTTGCTATGGGCAGAGAGTTTTTGGTTGTGACATGGGAATCAGTTGAGCCACCGAGTTGCTGGAGATTTTGGGCACGGAGGGCCAGGATATCTGTAGATATCCTAGAGCTAGGTAGTTTTCCTAGTTGGCAGGGAGGACAGTAGTTTTGGGAAGTTATTTTCTGTTTGTGGCAGGGTGATCTGTGTAGCAGGTAGCAGGAAGGCAGCAGCAAGGCAAGATACAACAGGAATTAGCATCAGAACCAAGTATTTGTTAAGTTATGTATTTATTTCTTTTTTCCATGAAATCAGTATTTATTGATAAATTGATGCAGGAGCATCGCTCACTCAATCAAGCGAGCCAGCGCGAGGAGGAAAAGAGAACAGCTAGAGAGCGCCAGTATTCAAATTTTGGAACATTGTAATATGGCTGCGCCAAACATTAAATACATTGATGTGATGAAGCGCACTTTGTATATGTAACAGACCTTGAGCAGATAAGCTCTCGTCCTTAAGGAGCTGAGGCATTTATTTAGATTTAATGCAAGTAGATAACTAATTAAGGCTAGATTAGACCGTTTTAGCTTTCGAGAGGGAAAACGGAGTATAGACACCCTCCCTTGTATCATTGTAACATAAAATTCATTCAGCATAGAGAAGAGGCAGAAGAGAAGAGCAGAGAGATTGTGAAGAACTTCCATGTACAGATATTGAATTAATAGGAGAAGCCCTGATTCAATTCCATGGATGTGTTTGATCTCTGTGTGTTGTTAATACTATGCT
>ML788076.1:447173-462835 GCA_009831015.1 Picea engelmannii
ATATATATATATATATATATATATATATTCCGGCAGGATATTAGCAGTTAAAGATCGTTGAACTTTACTAATTTTTTTTAATTTCAAAAGTTTTTATAATGTTTAAAAAAAAATGATATATCCATTGAAATTTTGAAAACTTGAAAAATAAGTTTGAAATTTTGAAAATAATTATATCTAATTTTTCATTTGTGAAAGCCATCGATGTCACTATATTCTCCTGCTTGGACTGACACTTAAAACAAAAATTTTTTATAAACAATTAAAAAAACATAAAACCATAAAGTTGATTAAAAAAAAACATAAAACCATAAAGTTAACACGTATTACTGATCTCGTACTTTGGATAGGAAACTCTGAATTCTCTGACATAATTTTCGCAAACCTAGGTTTGGTCCAAGAACCCTAATATTTTTTTAGGCATACAACAATCAATTGAATTCCAATTAAAAGTATTGTACTAGCACAGCCACTCAAAATCGTGGCTGATTAACATCGAAAGACGTGGACAGAAAAGCACAGCCACAATTTTTTTATTAAAATGATAAAAATTGGTTTTGATTTAAATTTCATAAAAGAAAACTATCAATGTTTTATATTTTTATTTAAATAGAACAAAAAAATGTTTTGACTTTATTAAATCTGAGCTATCCATTTAATATTTATTATTAAAAAAGACCTATTTACAAATCAAGCATAAAACCTTTGACGCATCTGTATCAGTGAGTAAATATGCAAATATTTGTATACTTTTCCTTGAAGAATCGAATATAAGCTAACTCGCTGCTGGCGAACCAGGCGTTGCTTTTGGGTATATTTGTATGCAAATATAACTAGTTATAACTCGCTGCTGGCGAACGCAGGAGTATATTTGTATGCAAATATGACTTGCTAGTGAACGCAGGCATTGCTTTTTGGGTATATTTGGGTGTTAAAAAGTAAACACCTTAAACACTTTAATGGGTGCATTCAGAAATACAAGGAAGTTATGAAAAGTAAATCACATTCATTGATTTGGGAGGACGACTAAAAATATACCAACATCTTTAATTGTTAACCATGGAATTAGAATTTTAGATTAAAAAATGATTAATTATACTCATTATCAATAAGTGTACTATACAACACAGATTCAATTCAATTCAATGGCAGCGCCCTAATATTTATTTACTATACAACATTTAAGAATTAAATATGAATTAAAAGTATCATTATTAATACATATCTACAATTTATTACATCTATAATATTAATAAACTAAATTAAAAATATATATATATATATATATATATAATTCTTAAATTAAGACTTAGTATGAATATGCCATCAATATAATAATAAGAATCCATTACTAAAGGGCCCTCAACGCAATTCCCAATTAAATAATGTTTATAAATTTAATTATTCTAATTAATTAAAATTTAATATTATTTATGAATTCAATCAAATTATATAAATAAATTAAATTACTTAATTAAAATATAAAAATATTTATGAAATTAACTAAGTTGAAATTTAATGATATTTTTAAATTCAACTAAATTATATAGAAAAATTAATTCATTTAATTAATATTAAATAGAAACATTTAAAAATTTAATCAAACTAAAATTGAATAATATTTATAAATTTAATCACACTAAAATTGAATAACATTTATAAACTAAATTAATTTTTATAAATAAATTGATTCATTTTATTGACATTAATTACAACATCAATTATATATAAAGATAAAACATAATTTGTATATGAGGATTTGAGTATATTTGATTGTTAATTGATAACAAAGTCTATGGATTCCACTATATTGTATAAAGAGAATAGTCCATTCAATTGAGGTTAAGAAACAAATGCATTTATAAATTTTCTTATTTTAGTTGATCAAATATTAAAAGAGCAAAAGACAAATAGATAATATTTTTTAGGGTTTATAAGTTTTGGATATGTATACTAGTTTTTATGTAAATGTTTTTTTTTTTTTTTTTTTTTAAAGTAAAAGGCGAGTCTTATTATATTATAGCTTCAAAAAAGGAATACATATGACACACAGGTGCCAGTTGTCTTACCTATGCAGGAAACCAAGACAACTGGCCTGCCCACAATAGCATGCAAAATCAAAGAGTTCGTTGCGCCACCCTGCCCGAAGGAAACCAGGGTACATGTCCATCATCAACAGTAGTTTAGTAAGGTCTATGCTAATGCTAACCATGCAAACAACTGAAGAGCTACAACTCTGGTAAACAACAACAGAAATAGCGTTGGAAATCATGTGAAACAGAAGAACCTATTCCCCGGAGTCCTCGTAGGCGTCCTTCACTTTTTCGCTGCTGGCTGGAATGACATAAGGCTGAGCACAGTTTGGACATTGTCACCGAGGTGTGGCACTGGAATAGGCTGTGTAAAGCATGTCCAAGTGTTGGCTAACGCGGACAGCTCTAAAAATTTGATCATCCACCAGGCTTCGAACCTCAAAAATCAGATTTAGGTGCTCCGGGTGTAGGAGTGGTGGCGAGGGCGGTGACTTCATCTTGGCATCCGTTTCCCGGTGACCCAACTTCTTCCTTTTCGGCTGCGAGTTGGTGGTGCTTTCCGGCAGCTCCTCCTCTACCAGGCAAGTGGTGAGCTCTTCATTAGGAGAGTCGCTGGGACCTGAAGTGTCTCTTGAGCAGGGTGGTACTGTTGCTTCTCCAATACACGTTAGGGGGTTCTAATTGTCTAGAACGATAAACATCCTACTCTCAGAAAATTACGGTCAGAGCTCCATGTTCACGACTTCTTCGACGAAGGTTCTGGGGGGCGAGCTTGTTCCTATGGTCGCCCGATGTCGCCTTTTCTTGGCCAGGATCAAAGCTCGTTCAAATCTCTTGTGTCGCTTCCTCTTGGAGTCAGTCGCATACCAGTCGGCTCCCCTGTGAGGCCTCCCCCTCGCCCGCGGCATAGCAAGAGTGAGGATCAATGCCAGGGTGTCGAAAGAACTGCTGCTACTTCTTTGCTCGACAAGCTTCAAATACACACTAAGACTTCTGGTAAGGTGGGTGATGGCATAAATTATGGCTGTAGCCATTAAAGACGAGAGATTAATGCTCTGGCTGGCCGGCTTGTGCTCGCTCGTGAGAGGCCCCATCGCTAAACGGAGGCCGACGAAGGTGGGAACCTTCATAAATAACTATGGTGTGAGGTGAGATCCATCATAAATGGCCTCTCCTTGCGTGCCTCCATGTGCCTCTCCCTTTTTGCGTGGCACCCCATCCGGGGATGTAAATGTTGTTTTGAGTGCACTCTTTGTTTACATTTATCAAGGAAAAATGAACAATATTATTTAGGGTTTATAAACTAGTGGATATGTATCTTGTATTTTTTGGATAAGAGATTGCAAATTTATATGATTAATTTGCATTTTATTATGAAATATGTTAATTTGTTTATGTCTAAACCATTGGTATTATTTATGTCAACAATTTTTTTAAAATAATTTCTTAAACCCCAAAATGACATCATTGTCTTCACATTCTAAAGTAATGCATATATTCTCTTCAAATTTTAAATAAACTACTACTTTTAATATAACAACATTATTTATCTAATCATATAATATTTTTGTTTTTATTTTCTAAGTTAAAATCAATTAAATGATACATGGTTTTGACTTCAAATTTTAATATAACAACATCATTATATTTATGTAATCATAAATATAATTTATTATTATCATTATTGTTTAAGTAAATGAATTAATTTATATTAGATAGGTTTGGTAGTATATTGTTTAAAAAAGAGTGTGTATTCTAATTCATCAAATTATTTTAAAAATGTTTTTAAGACTTCAATTTACATATGTGAGATTGTCAACAATTATTAAGACTTAGATTTGTCTAATTCTACTTTAAATTTTAAAGGCATGAAGACCCACTATTATTATTCTTTTTCTTTTAGCTAAGCTATAAATAATAGGTTATTACAAGTTTTATGTGTTTTATAATTAGTTTAGATTTTTGTTTTATATTATATATCACTATTATTACATATAGCTATATCAGGATAGTTGAATTTTTCTTTTGATCAAGTAGCTCAAATTTGATACATGTTCAACAAATAAATAAACAATTCACCAAATAAATAAATTAATTCTCTAATAAATAAATAAAATAATATATCAACAAATAAACAAAATTTTTCACCAATAATTAAATTAAATAACAACCTTAATTTTTTTAATTTTAATAAAAAATTAATAATTTAATTTTTAATAATAAAAATAAATTGTGAAGGAATGTAAAAAAAAACTTGATTCAATATGTAATAATTCAAGTTTAATGGAGTATTATGATAATAAGTGTTTAGATTTTAATTTTCTAATTTATTTAGTTAATACAATATTTTTTTTTTAAACATATTTATGAAGTTAAAAAAATGATAATTTGTAGTTAAATATATTTAAAAATGTTATGATGTTGATAAGATGAGAAACACTCATAAGTACAAACATTCAATATTTGGTAGTAGGGATTGAAGGTGCACACTTGTTCAAATAATTGTATAGATTCATCCTCTAACAAATGTATATATTCAATTGAGTAGGTGGTGGAAGATGAAGGTGTCTACTTACATAGAATTATCAAAAGCACTAAACCTATAAAATTCACATAGTGCAAGTGCACATCTTGTTCACACATTGAGTTCAAAAATTAAGTGGATTGAGTGGTGGGGGAGTAAGGGTGTGAAATTATACTTATTAAAAAGATTAGACATATAAAAAAAATTCACATGGCTTTAATTTCCTAAAGAAAAATGAGAATTGTGATAAGTTGTGACAATGTATATTATTCAAAGATTGTAACCTAAGGATTACCGTATGATTAATTAGTAAGAACATTTCAAACCTAAAAACAAAATTCATTATAAATTTATGTATATACTAAAGTGGATTATGATAAGTCAATTTTTAGTTAACGATTATAGTTCCCTTTCAAACTAAATGATTTTTTTTTTACATGAAAAAAATTGTAGAATCCCTTCTCTTCCTTGGAATATAAGGATGAAGGTTGGTTGAATTACTAGCTACAATAGTGGTTGGTAACCCAATGAGACTTAATTGGAATCCAATCTCAGTCAATGTAGAACTAATGGAAACCTCGTGGGATCCCTTCTCTTCCCCAAAATATCCAAACATAGGGTGACTCAACCACTAACCACAATAATGTTTGGTAACCCCAAGGTACTCAATCAAATGTGAACCTGTGACCTATGACCTCCACACCATCAACATGCTTTTTAATATGGTTCAATTGATTAAAAAAAAATAGGTGTGTGTGTGTGTGTGTGTGTGTGTGTGCCTATACATACATACATGCATACATATATCCCAACAAGTTAACACAACTAGCTAGTGTTAATGTTGTTAGGAATTTGGCTAGTTTTGCACTAGCATGTGCCTGATTTGAATCCCCCTAGGTGAGGTGCACTAGTTTACATTGAAACTTTTACTAGAGATTCCATCACAAATGTGGGGAAGCATCCAGTGGGTCTCCCTATGATGTTTTCCTATGTGTGTGTGTATTGAAAGAAATATCTTAGGGAAATTCCCAAGAAATTCCTTGCATTTCACCAATGATACCTTGTGAAAACCTATTGGTGTTGATAATGACACTTGTTCAAGTAGGGGAATTAATTGAGGCATGCAACATTGACAATTTCGTTGGAAAATTAACCCAACTCATCTTGCATTAAGCTAAAAGGTAATCAACTATTAAAGTTATCCCATTGACATATTAATATATGTATGTATGCATATTCCAATAAAAACCTTATAGGGAAATCCGAGGAATGATTCTATGAATTCATGGATGGCATCCCTAATAAACTAGTTTACATAGATTAGTGCACCTTACCAAAGGGATTTGAACTAGTACCTACTAACTTGGAACTAGTCAAATGCTCCACAACATTGGTGACAACCAATTAAACCAATCCCTTAGACATGCATAAACACAAACATACGTATGTATATATGTATTTATGTACAAGTAGAAAGAGAGAGAAGGGAAAGTGAAAGAATATCATAAAAAACTATTTTCATTCTCAATAAAAGAAAATGCATAGCTATCAACTTTAAACCATTACACTTAATTATATGTACATTATGAAGTCAAACAACTCAAATAATTATTATACTAATGAAGAGGACAAACACTATTATGTTTACATTTGCTTTCCATTTTTATTAACATTATTTATAAAATTAAACATATTATTATACTTAAATCAATATGAAATTTCAGTTGTTCAATTATTTGGAAGTATCACATGACATATTCCATAAATGTGCTATAGTACCTACCACTTATTAACGTATGAGATCATGTTTGGCTTGACCTAGTGTTATGATAAAGTATTATTTTATGGGATGAAGCATATAACATTATTTATTGGGAAAGAACCTTAGTTGAGAAAATCACTACTCTCTCTTAACCAACGAATCAAATCCTTGGTAGTACTAATTTTCCTACAAAACTTTTATATGCTATGGACATTTGATAGAATTTTTTTAACTTATTATACTAAATCACTATCATAAAAGGGACAAATTAAAAAAGAAATTACCAATGAGAAGCAAGCATGCATAATCTATCCACACAATATCCATTAAAATAAATTTCACTTATGATAACTTCTAAAGCATTATAAATAAATACACATAAAATCCAATATCTACATGAAATTTTCTAATCATACAGATCTATAATTGAAGAAAGGGTAAAAAAAAATCAAATATGTACTTGTAATATCTAATCTTACACATCTAAACTTTAAGGAAAAAGGGCACTCAAGTAAAGAAAATCAGTTATCATAAATGTTAGCACATCAATAATGATTACTATTAATGATGAATGATGATGGCCTATGTTAATAATGGTGATTATTATTATTATGAACACACATAAGAATATATCCTTTGAAAATAATAAATAAATATCAAATGCTTAATGTAAAGTAGCTATACACATCTATTAAATATTTTAATATGTAACTTTTTTTATTTAAAATTTTTAAGAATTTATTCTTATTTATAAAAATAATAATTAATATTAATATTATCATTTTATTTCAAAAGACATATAAATGAAATTTTTGGCAAAAATGGATAAGGGAATAACCATCGTATTCTATAAAAAGTCTTAAATAAGAAAAGAATTAAAATGACATACTCCCATATATAATTTCTAAATTAATACTATCCACAAAAGAAAAAACAAAAAACTTTCAAAGGTCTTAAATAAGAAAACAATTAAAATGACATACTCCCATATATAATTTCTAAATTAATACTATCCACAAAAAAATAATAAGAAAAAACAAAAAACTTTCAAATTACACCTTGTATGTTAAATTAATTGTGCTTTCACTTTTTTTTATTTCAAATAATTATTTATGATACTATTTTAGATAAATAAATAAATAAGAAACAACATCCAAATCCTTCAAAACTTTGTATATAAGATAATTTTGTAATTCTGATGGTCTCTCATCATACATAAGTCAATACGATAATCCATTAATTTAGAAAAACAATGAAAATAATAAAATACAATAATCCATTAATTTAGAAAAACAATATAAAATATGTTCACAAAACATATGATTTTTATTTATAATTTTTTATATTTATACTAAAAATAATTTCTTATAATAATAATAAATTATTTATTCTTTGCTAGATACGATATTCGTGTCCATTTACATGCAGTACTTTAAGCCCTAAATAATGGTATTTTTTCATAAACTATATATTAATGTAGTAAACACATTATATTATATTATTGTATACAAAGGACCTAAAACCTAACATAATCAAATATTTATTGTTATGAGAAAATAATATGTTTATAATATTTATAATATTATTAAAATTACAAATATTGGTTAAGATTTGAAAAATATTTATTTAATATGTTTTTAAGTGTAATCCATCAAATCCGCTTATATTCAAATATTTATTTTTATGAGGAACTAATATGTTTATAATATTTATAACATTATTAAATTTTGAAATATATACACGCATTTCTAGTTTAAGTTATGAGATTTGGTTTATATTTAAATATTATTTTGATGAGAAACTTATATATTTATAAATTATTTTAATTTAGAAATATAAATAATCATGTGTAGTTTAAGTCATCAAATTTGTTAAAAAAAACCATAAACCATGTTTCAAAAATGTAAATGTATTATTAAACAAAATATACTTGTATTTTGGAAAGTCATCGTCTTAATATAAAGTGGCTATGTAAATTTGGACGTAGTGACACGACACCTCTCTAAGGAACAAACAAGGGTGTGCGAGCAGGGACTGACTCTTTATAGGATGATAGCATCTTTAATGGAAATGGTTGATGACAGATGGAAAAATTCGCACAAATCCTTCGACAACTTCCCACAGGAGAAGCATATTTATCAAGCAACCATGCAACCCCCTTCAAGGTATAGGTAAATTTTGATATTCCATTATCTGAAGCACTGATAGATGTGAATGTTGTAGATAAATGGTTGAATCTGCTCGAAGGGTAATTTTTGGTCCATAATTTTTCCTATAAGGAAAATATCACTTTTTCACTCCTTAAGGTTGTTCCCCATGTTAAAGACTGGTGGGATACTTACTCTGAGGAAAGGGAAGTAGAGGAATCTCCAATGTTTTTGGTGGCCCCTACATGGGATTCCTTTCGGGACGCCATCAAAGAATCGTACTACCCTATTGGAAGATACGATGACCAATACACCAGATGGACCACCCTACGTCAATAAAGTGACCAGACAATACCAGATTTCACCAATATTTTCCATACCCTGCACACAAAATTGGGTATCAAAGACTTTGAGCATCATTTTGTGCTCAAATACCATGGTCGTTTACATAGATACATTCAAACAGAAATGGATTTTCTGGACATCACCTCGTTGGGCATGACTTATAGATGCACGGCCAAGATCGAGCATAAATTTAAGAAGAAAATGTAGGAGTTTGGATCTGCAAACCCCTCACAGCTGAAGCAAGGCAAAGGCATCTGCAACCCACATAGAAAGGGACCAAGTCGATATGGTCACCCTCAGGAAAACTAATCCAAACCACAACAAAAGAAGGGTAATGAGAGGATGAAGAAGAACATGGGAAAATGGTGTGAGTACCATAAAATCTCTTGGCACAACAACGAAGAATGTCGCTCCAAGCAGTCACTCATGGTTGAACTGAAGGCTTCTGAGTCAGAGGTCGATTCTGATTCTGAAACAAATCCTGAAGGAGGGAAGCAAATTATCGATGTTGAAACTAGTGCCACTTTTGATACCACTAAAGTCCAACCAAGCAAACCAGAAGAACTAGAGGAAGGAGAACGCCTCTTTCAATCATAGATGTGGGTAAAGGGGGCTCCGCTTCATTTCATTATTGACAGCGAGAGTTAAAAGAATTTGATTTCAGCAGAGATTTCCAAGTGAATGGACCTACCAATGACACCGCACCCGCAACCCTACACCATCAGCTGGCTTCGCGAAGGAAGATATCTTTGTGTCATCCAACAATGTTTTTTTCCCTACAACATCAAGCCTTTCAAAGATGAAGTACTATGTGATATTTATCCCCTTGAATTTTGTGATGTTCTTTTAGGACAACCATATTTGTGGAAGCATCATGTTGTGTATGATTCTATAACCTGAAGTGTTTTTATTACTTTGGGTAGACAATTGTACAAGATACTAGAGGTAGCGTTGCCTACTGCTATTTCTTTAATCTCTACTAAGAAATGCAGTAAGTTCATCTCACAGACTGGGAAGTTTGTCTTCTCTGTGATCCATGATCACAATACGCAGAAGGTCGTTGCCACATCTATGGCCTCTACACAAAGCCTCTCTTTGCAGCAGAAGCAAGTGGACGAGATCATGGAAGAATATAGAGACATCTTATCCTCTCCTACAGAGCTATCGACACACTGCGAAGTCAAGCATCCAATTGATCTGACCCCCAGTGAACCTCTACCTAATGGACCAGTCTATCGTCTCTCGCTGATGAAAAATGATGAAATCAAGCAACATATCCAAGATCTGCTTCAAAAGGGGCACATCAGACCCAAATCCTCCCCTTGTGAAAGCCCGATTGTACTGGTGCAGAAGAAGGATGGGACGTGGCGACTATGCATTGATTAAAGAACCTTAAACAAAATCACAGCAGGAACCAGTACCCCATTCCCAATATTGATGACCGTCTTGACCAACTCAAGAGGGAAAATATCTTCGACAAGATTGACCTAAATTCTGGGTACCACCAGGTTCACATTGAACCAACTGATGTATGGAAGACAATCTTCAAATCTAAAGAAGGTCTCTTCGAATGGCTAGTCATGCCCTTTGGCTTAAAAAATGCACCAACCACTTTCATGAGGTTTATGGATGATGTATTGAGACCCTTCACCAACTCCTTTGTGGTGGTATATTTGGATGACATCCTCATATTTAGCAAAACGTGGGAGAAGCACATGAGAAATATTCATCAGGTTTTGAGCACTCTACGACAACACAAGCTATATGCCAACTTGGAAAAATAATTTTTTGGCATGAACAAGGTCCAATACTTGGGCTACATTGTTGATGAGCATGGGGTACATGTTGATCCTACTAAGATCCAAGTTATATATGACTGGCCATCCCTGACCACACTGAGCGAGCTTCTTGGGACTAGCCAACTTCTACTGATGGTTCATGTTGGGATTATCCCATATTGCATGGGCCCTCATCTAGGCGACCAAGGGCAGTGGTAGGGCCAATTTTGTGTGGTGGAAGGAGCATAAACAAGCATTCAGTGATCTAAATCATCACTTGTGATCAACTCCAATACTCTGCTTTCCCAATTTGCAACAATCGTTCAATATTGAGACTAATGCATATGAATATGTTGTGGGCGCAATTCTCACTCAACATGGGCATCCGATGGCATACCATAGTAAGACGCTCTCTGACACTGTCCAGAAATACCCCACGTATGACACAAACATTTATTTCATTGTACAAGCCTATCGTCATTGGAAACATTACATTATGGGAAAAGAGATGATCATACACACTGATCACAAGCCTCTGTAGTTCATACAGACACAGGGGAAATTGCAGAATGACCGTCAGTAGAAGTGGTCCACCTACCTCCAACAGTTCCATATCAACATCAAGTATAAGAAAGGTATCTCCAATCGTGTCACTGACTGCCTTAGTCGACCTCCTGTGGCTGCACTCACCACTATGATCCATTCCTATGGACATGAAGCATTTGAGTGGCCCCAACTTTATCAACAAGATCCAGACTTCACTACCACCTATCATCCCTTGGGTAAAGGTGCAACTATCACTGATATTCAAATTCAGGACAAACTCTTATGCCACTTAGGCCATCTATGTGTTCCTACAAGAAAGCATGAAAATATTATTTGGGAAGCCCACTACAGTCGGGTGGAAGGACATTTTGGCTTGGATAAAATTGTGGTCATTCTTTAGAAACATTTTTATTGGCCAAAAATTTGACAAGACGTCAACAAGTATATCATATCTTGCATTGTTTGTGCCATTTCCAAGCCACCCAAGCAAGGCTTATACACCCCTCTTCCTATTCCCTAGAAGCCTTGGGAATCCATATCAATGGATTACACGTTTGGCTTTTCTTCCACCAAGAAAGGAAATCACTGTGTATTTGTGGTCGTTGATCGATTTTCAAAGATGGCCATCCTCACAGCTTTCAAGAAGAATATCACAGTGGCAGATACTTCCAAGATCTTGTTTGAACTAGTGTGGGTCCACTTTTGGATACCATAGACCATCATCTCCAACCGGGACATCAGGTTCCTCAACACATTTTGGTCGAGTCTTTGGTCTCTGTTAGACACCAATCTCACAAAATCCACTACTTTCCACTCCCAAACCAATGGCCAAACATAGGTCGTCAATTTGATGATTGTGCACATCCTGCTCATGTACAATTATAAGCATCCACGTACATGGGACGAGAGTCTCCCCTATGTTCAACACAGTTAGAATAGGGATCTCCATAGCTCCATCGACCATAGCCCGTTTCAGGTGGGTCTGGGATTCCAACCCTTGGGACCCATTGATGTTCCACTTCCTCTTGCCACCACACATACATACTCTTCCCATGATCAGTCTGTGATCAACAAAGCCACCAGATTCATTGAGAGGATTTAGCACATCTGCCAACAAGTCCAGGAGATTTTGTAGAAATCCAATGCTAAGTACAAGCAACACCATGATCAACATAGGGTACCACACCAGTTTTAGGCGGAAATATTGTCATTTAATTACATTATAGTATTTTCCCAACTATTTAATTTGTCAATCTGAGGTTCGTAGGATTACGAAGCACACACACTATATATGCAGGACTAAAGTAGAAGTAATCTAATCTAAATTGCTGAAATGAAATTAATCTAGGAAAGCATCGAAAGACTAACTAGGAAAGTAGGAAATTGCATAAGGAAAAAACAATACAACATGTGAAGAGTTGAACGGAAAATGACATATGTCAGCTCACACAATATATCAATCTCAAATTATATTACAAGATTCAAATGGCAAAGCATGAAAGAATAACAAAGCTAAGAATCCCCTTCTAAGACTTCAAGCTGATCTAAGTCTAATCTCTCATCTCTAACTCAAACTTCCCAAATTATCCATTACATGATGTACCCCCCTCATGAAGAGAGAGCACTCTCTTATATACATGAAAGTCTTGAAGAGTGTCATAATTATAGATTCACTATTCTCTCAACCATTCTCAACTACTTTCCCATTATTAGAAGATATGATCCCTTCAAATCCTCCACACATCTCTCACATATCTTAGATAAGATATGCCATCCAAATCTTCCATGATCTTCTCCTTGATATCTCTTTCAAATATTCAAAGTTTGAAGATGTAATTCGAATTTGAGGATAGGTGGTGAATTTTGACTTTGTTGAAATCTTCACATATGCCTGCACACATCATCAAACTCATCCAACCTTGATATATAATGAAAATATGTTATTTTTCTAATATTTAATCATAAATTCACTTATAATACTAAAATGAATACAATGGAAAACAACAAGGAGAAAACCAAGTATCATTATGGAAATGGTATGATGGAAGGTTAATGGGACGATGAAATGTAAGGAATAGTGAAGGAAAAATAGGATATAAATGTGACATTTGTGAGGCCCAACATGCCCCCCAACTCAACTTGTTGCATGTCCTCATGCAACCATGCATGGATCTTCTTAAGAAATTTTGGCATTCAAACTATGGCTTTGATTGATAATGTCCTTTTAACAAGGAATGTTTCTAGGGTATGTGATACAAGAGTAACAACATGTGAAATATGTGTAACATCATGTGAAATTTTCTTATGGTTGGTTCTTGTGTGACAACCATGAATAAAAAATATTTTGGTTCTTGTGTTAACAACATTCATTTCACTTATTGATTTTCTTGCTACAATAATTTAGCCATGTACTTCACTGGAAATAATAAGATATCAATGTGCATAAGAGAGCATCACTGAGTATAAGAAATCCTTTTCTTTATCTTTATGAATCATGCCAATACGTATATCAATAGAAATGAAACAAAGTGTCATCGGAAAAGAAATGTTAGTGAATCATAGATGGAATGATGAGATGGTAAAATGGAATAATGACAATGAATATGTGGTGAAATAGTTTAGTCCCCCCCCCCAACTGAAGTGGTTGCATATCCTCATGCAACTTAGGGTAGGTTATGGAAGGAAAAAGAACACGGCGAGGAAATTTTCCAAAATATTCAAGTCAACATATAAATAATTCTATGATTAAAGCTTACAAAAGAGAATACCACCACTTATCCAAAAGTAGATGTAGTTGTTGCGGTTGGTGGATCAAGAAAACGTGACTAGTGTTGTAGCTGCAACTATTGTAACTATTGAAGCAAAGAATATCTTAATGTGACTGATGGAAGATGGAAGGTGTCACTATTGTAAGATCAGGAAAATGGAATTGTTGTTGTTGTTGCTTCTATAACTGGATCATGGGAAGTGTAGGAATCTGAACTGCTACTGTTGATTCATGAGAAATGTGGAAGGTAGAGAATAGGGAACTGTGGTACTGTCATAGATCAGAAATTAAACTACTGCAACTGTTGAGGGGATCATGGAAAATTGCATAGTCTTCACCTTCTACAAACTAATGGTACAATTCTCATCATGTGAATGAATGTGTCAATGTCGAGCATGAAGAGAAATCATTGGATTACCAGCCATTGATGAATGTCATTAACCAATGCGAGAGAAACTCACCAGTGATGTCAATGAGTGTCAAGGTACTCGAGTACATCTTGTGAAGTGTGTAGCAACCAAATATTTCTAAACATCACATACTTTCATAAGAAATTTATTTCATAAACTGAGACAATAACTTCATAACATAATATTGATTTTCATAACAACAACTTTAGTAACTTAGATTTATCAATGAAGAATGATTGCATGGAAGAATGAAACAAATACATAGATTAACAATTTACCTGGTTCTGATGCTAACTTATGTTGCCTTGCTGCCTTGCTATTGCCTTCCTGTTACCTGATGCACATACCAACCTAGCCACAAACAAAGAATAACTTCCCAAACCTACTATCCTCCCTGCCAACTAGGAAAACTACCTAGCTCCAGGATATCTATGGATATCCTGGCCCCCATGCCCAAAACCTCGAACAACTCGATGCCTCAACTGATCAAAATCCACAGCCTAAAACTCTGTGCTCACAACAAATCTCATAGTCCTCAGAATCCATCCCCCTCATCCTCTGTTCGAATATCTCCTCACGTAAACCTTCCTCCTTCCCTTATTCCTCCTTCACCGACCCATGCCGTTACTTATTCAACCACATCCGTGCATGTCCCTTATCCTTCCTTTAATGTTTATATTCTCGAGATGAACAGGTTATCCCTTGTTGGGTACGTAACCATATTATAACATATATCACTAATCTCTTAGATTTATTTCTCAGGTCATTAAATGTAATTTGTAGTAAAATATATAATTAATTAATCACTATTATAACCTTTAATTAACTAATAATTTACTTAATTAATATCATTAGATCATTTTTGTTTAATTAATAACTTGTTACCACAATTAATCCCCTAATTATCTTTACTTTATAATATTTAAACATTTATCTAACTAGGGTCATTACATGCACCCACCCTTCAATAAACTTCATCCCGAAGTTAAGGTATCTGATGGTACAAAGGAAAAGAGCATGGTTCACACATTCACAACAAGTAACTGACATTATCAATAAGTAAGTCAAGAAAGCTCATACATACTAGTGTATATGTACAAGAAATGCATGTGTAGCTAGTACATGCAAGTCTCGTGCATGTACTAATAATCAAAATTGTCATCCTTTAGTAATTTATGTATGCATTCAATCCTGTCATCAAGACTAGTCTTTTATAAAAGACAACAATCAATCAATTGTTTGAGAAATTCTTTAATCACAATTATCCGGTTTAACAATTTTATTTTAAATAATTGTGGTTTAGTTACGTAATAATGAATATTCATATATACACATTTTTTTTTTTTTTTT